>CBVK0100710342.1:0-24346 GCA_900067695.1 Picea abies
TATACATATAGGAGCCAGCGACATCCAAAACCATAACCCAATGACCTGGATTAGTCCAAAACCCTAATTCCTTAACCGGAACTAGAAAAACCATCGGCCAAAAACCATGTGCCGAAAACCACCTAATATCATGTGGTCCCAGAAATATGTCGTCCCAGAAATATGTCGTCCCGGCGAAAATATGTCGGCCCAGAAATATGTCGGCCCAACGAAAATATGTTGGCCTGAAAAAAAAAATTGGGGGGCGCTGCCCCCGAACCCCTGCACCCCCCTTCTACCCCCCTGCGCGCCCGGCGCAGGCGCTCAAACGCTACTACTCATGCAAAGAATATAACACATACCCAACAATATGAATCTGTGAATCTATGAAGTTCTATATCATTGGACGAGGTATATCTTAAACCATAGTTTAGCATCCCACGAATATATCTTAGAACATGCTTTGCAGCTATCCAACGCTCATGTCTTGGTTCAACCTGGAACTGGCTTAGGGTGTTTACAAGAAAGAAAAGATATGGTCAAGTATTCACTAAATAAATTAATAACCCAATCAATTGCCGATATAGGGACGGGTCTACTGGATCAGAGTCTGAGTCTCTTACTTTCCTTATATCTTTGGTCATAGGAGTGTCCATGGATTTGCAATCCATCATTCCAAACTTCTGAAGAATATTCGATGCATATTTTCCTTGTCCAAGGAATACTTCACCACGCTTCTACCATACTTCTATTCCCAAGTAATAATGCATGAGACTGAGGTCTTTCATATCAAACTCAAAAGATAGTTCCTTCTTACACTGGGCGATGAGATACTCTTCACCTGTGAAGAATAAATCGTCGACATATGGTAGTAGAATCATAGGTGCATTGTTCACAACTTTGTAGTAGAGATTTGGATCTGTATGACTCTTGGAGAAACCAAGTATTATTAAGTAGTTGTCTATTCTGGCATACCAAGCTCTTGGAGCTTGCTTGAGTCCATACAGGGCTTTCTTTAATCTGCAAACATGAGTGACTCTAGAGTGTACTTCAAATCCTTGAGGTTGTTCAATGTATACTTCTTATTCAATTTATCCATTGAGAAAAGTTGTCTTTACATCCATATGATGTAAACTCCACCCCATGGAAGCAACAAGAGACATAATGGCTCTAATAGAAGTATATCTGGAAACATGAGAAAATGTCTCGTCATAATCTTCTCCCTCCTTCTGGGAGAACCCTCTAGCTACGAACCTTGCTTTGTATTTTTCCACGCTTCCATCTGTTGCATGTTTGATCTTATAGACCCATTTTGAAGTTACTACTAATTTTTCTTTGGGTCTAGGCATAATTTTCCATACATCATTTTTCATGATGGACTGGTGTTCTTATGTCATGGCTTCTTTCCATTGTTTCTTCTGGTCTTTTTCTTCAAATGTGGTGGGTTCTTCATTTAGAAGTTTTGTCATACATGTTGCATAGTTGGAGAATCTTCTGGACTTTTTGCTTTCTCTGAAGGTGCTACTTGGTGATTTGAATCTGTCTGCTTCTTATAGAGTAGCTTCAAGCCAATCTGTACATTTCTTGGTTTTTGGTACAATGACTGATTCAATAGGTTCACATGGTTGCATCGGATGATCAAGTTGTTATGTTTCTTCATTCTGAATTTCTGGAAGACATGTGCTTTCTTATTTAGGCTCTTCATACTCTTCTTCTTCTACAGTTTCTTCTATGGATTTCTTGAAAGCCATACTTTCATTGAAGGTTAGGTCTCTGCTAACTTCAACCTTATGTTGTTCTAGGATATAGATTATGTAGGCTTTGGATGATTTAGTGTATCCCACAAATATTCCCTTCTTTCCTAAGGGTTCTAATTTCTTCCTTTTATCCTTGGGGATGTGAATGTAAACAGGTCATCCAAAGATTCGTAAGTGTTCCACATTAGGTTTCTTTCCTGAGAAGGCTTCTTCTGGAGTCATATCCTTCAATATTCAGTGGGGAATTATGTTCTACATATATTGTTGTCACGACTGCTTCACCCCACAAATACACAGATAAACCTTGATCATTCATTAGTGCCTTCACAGTTTCTTCAATAGATCGTTTCTTCCTTTCTGCTACACCATTTTGTTCAGGATTATGAGGAACAGTTAGCTCCCTCCTAACCCCTATCGATTTGTAAAAGGCAACAAATTCCTTGGATGTGTATTCTCCTCCATTATCTGTTCTCAAGGTCTTGATTTTCTTGTTTGTGAGGTTCTCTATCTCTACTTTGAATTCTTGAAACTTGCTGAAAACTTTGTCCTTTGTATTTAAGAGATATAACCAAGTCTTTATTGAGTAATCATCTATGAAGATTACATAGTAAAGAGAACCTCCTAGTGATTTCACTGGAATCAAACCGAAAACATCTGAATGTATTAGATCTAGGATTTCCTTAGATCTATTATTGTTGTTTGAGAATGGTTTCTTAACATTATTACCAAGAGAACATCCTTTGCAAATTCCTTCATGTTTAGATTGTAGTTATGGTATTCCTTCAACCATGTTTTTGAGGAAAGGTAATGCTTGATAGTTGATATGAGCATACCTTCTACGCCAAAGTTCATTGGGATTAACTTCATCATGTACAAGAGCTTCATCATTTCTTTCTAGTAGTTTGTATAGTCTTCCTTCATGGGTTCCAATAACTATAGCGTTCTCTATGCTGGAGTATCTACACCAAGATAATACTTTTCCATCTACAAAGGCTATTATGTTTCCTTTGTCTTATAGGAAAGATATGGATACAAGATTCTTTTCTAAACCATGTACATATAAGACATTGCTCAAATGAACATTGTTACATGTTTTCAATTTGATGGAGGCTTGACCAATTCCTTCGATTGGATAGGTGTTCTTATCTCCAAGTTCTACATTGTAGGATGTCCTCTTTTCATTCAAATTAGAGAGTCTTACTTGATCACATGTCATATGCCTGGAAGCTCCACTGTCAATTATCCACATGTCATCTTCAAGAGTTGTTGTGAGAGTTGAATAGTGTAGATTATCCGTCTTTTCATTCATGATTTTTGTTGACTAATAACAGGTCAAACTTTGACTTTGACCAAAAATATCAACCTTGACATTTTTTCCTTCTGAGAGTTCCAAGAGGTGCACTGGACTAAGGCACACTAGAAAATCTTCTTCTTGAGTAAGGTGTTCCATCATAAGGTATTGAACAAGAGTTTTAGGGTTTTTGCAACTGCACCTGCTAGTAACCCTAGCGTTAGTGCTTCAGTAAATTCACCTGCTAGAAACCCTAGCAGCAGTTCTTCAACGATCTTGATAACCTTATGGATTAGCTTCCTTCTAGTGGTTATACTGAATGAAAGAGGTGTGGTCCCATAACTTGTTAGTAAAGTGGGTGTGCTCGTTTAACCATAGATAATATAGCAATATTGTCACCCAACCATAGGCATGAATGCCACCCCGAGCACCATGACCTTGACATAGAGAAGAATTCTGGTAGAAAATCAATAGCCAACCAAGGCTAATGCACCAAGCAAATATAACCAAGACTGATCATAAAGTCCAAACTAGAAAGAAAGAAATTACAGGTTGCAGTAACTGTAGCTGCAGCTGCTCCCCAGACTTGCGCACTACTGGATTTCTACAATTTCAACTTGTGTGTATCAAATGAGCTCTAGTGCCTTATATTTATACTGCTCTTTCTAGGCTGTCTAGGCCGAATTCTCTTTCTGGAGGCTAAAGACTCAATATAAAATATTCTCTTTAGCTGACTTTACTTCTAGGGTTATGTCCAAGTCTTTTAGGGTTCTTCTTGCTTCCTGGAATATTTTAATTTCATCAAAGGTCACAAGTGGAGGTTAATGCCTCCTACATATACCATAATATCAACACCCACTTCATCCCTTATACATGTTTATTGTTATTAGTTGTGGGAGAACAACAATAGGAGACATTTTTATGATATTTGTAATCATTTTTTGGAACCCTTGTATGTTATCATATACAACCAAAAGCCTCTAAGGTTATCCCCAAAAGCCATTCAAATGATCTGGATTTTATGATAAGAAAAAAATGAATACATATTATTAAAATATGCTTAACACATAATAACAGAGATACAATAAAACTTGTTTTCTATTCAATAAGGAAATAAGTTGAAACTGTAAAATGAAGTGGAAAACAAGTTTGTTGGAATGGTGGCGGCTTATCTCTGAGAAGAGATGTGACGGTTGCGCTCATTCGCAAGAATATGATTACAATGAGGCTTTGAAGGCCTTTTTACAATAAACATGAATGTCAAAAACCCAATACATCCAAAAACCTAACCCTAGGAGATGAAGCGCCAAAAGTCATGTGGGCCTCGTTTGGGTAAGTCAGTACATCAACTTCTTGGGGTCGTAACTTTTGCATATGATCTTCGTTTTAGGTGCATGATAGCCCGTTGGAAAGGTCAATACGAGGACTACACATTTTTTTTTTATCTATCAAAGGTTATTTTCAATCGTTGCGAGCCCTAAAAACATTTTTTAGGGCCTCAAAATGGCCCGCAAGTCAGGGACTCAAAATCTAGGAAAAAAAACTGCCAAAATGAACCAGTTGGAATAGGTGGGAGGCCACCGCCATCCATATGGATCATCAAACCATTAAATATATAGGCGACTGGTATATAGGAAAATATTATACTTCTGTCGGAATCTATGGTTGTGCAAGTTCCCCACACCTTTTCTCTTAGTATATACCTAATAAAGTATTTGTAAGATAGATTGCTTACCAAATGATGGAGGCTGTAATCATTGCATTCCTATCTTCCAATTAAAAAAGGTTATGGCCGAGATTTCCCATAACGAAGGGGACACAAAATTTATTGAATGTCTTGCATGATAAGAAAGAAGCAAAATCCCTAAAGGAATTGATTTTGTGCACAAGAAAGGCCAGGAAACATGAACTAAAGGGAATGGTCAAAATTCACCTCAAATAGGTAGGGTTATAAGTACACCCAACCCAAAATCAAACTTTTGGACACACAATTTAGATAAACGTGAGTGTGCATTTATTAAATGATATGATACATTGATATATACAATGATGTGACCTTTGGATTCGTCTTCCAAGGTCTTTTGGACTCTTGATGACAGTTCATAGCTTGTGACGGTTCATATTTCTTCACGTTGGTAACCCTAATAGATTGTGTTTCCAACATTCCCCCCCTTAATATGAAGGGATGTAAGTGAGTCCAATGTGAGAGATGAAAATATGAAAGCGGGTAGCCAAAATATATAAGTGTGCATTTGTTGATGGTTGAATGTGCTCTTTGAATCTAGTGGTTTTGGGATGACCACAAACCGAATGGCTAGCAGAAGTTGATGTATTCTATTAAATGGTGATGGTGGTTTAAGGAATACCACAAACCAATCTAGTGTTTTAATGGTGAACACAAACTCTGGAACCCTACTCTAGGCGCAGTGGTTCCCAAAACGTTTCTTAAGTTAGCAAGAAGCTGGAGGCTAGTGTATTCCACTAATTGGAAGTTCTTGCAAATGTTGGTTTAAAGATGACCATAAACTGTGATGTAGAAGAAGATGAAATTCTTCTACCAAGTGGAGGTTTAAGGAAAACCACAAACCATTGTCTAGCAAAAGTTGTAAGTCTTGTACTAAGTGGTGGTTTAAGGAAAACCATAAACCAATCACACTCGCTTGTTAATGCTCGATTGATGAGACTTCAAAACTTGAAGCCTGATTGTCAATCAATGATGGTGTTCCACCCTATCGGGGATAAGGTGAGAAGACAAAAATATGTCCACTGCAAGATGTGTCAATACTTGAGACTATGTTCTATGGTATGATTGAGATATCTTATTAGCTATCGATGACCATCGCCAAGAAGGGATCCACCCATAGTGGTTCTTTATCTTGCAGTGGTCTTGTGTTTTAAACACCTATATAGAGAATGATTTTGTTTTCCATGATGCTTGCAAGGATGAATATTGAAGCATTGATCTTCCATGTGGCCAACTTGTTGACAATGTTGGCATATTTCAATCTACTCTTGAACTGGAGCATGTGAATGTGAACTTTCTTGCAACAATCCAACACTCTGGAACTGGATTGGTTTGGTGTAATTTGGATTATGAAATGTGACATCATTTTCATATCCGATGTCAGTTTTGTGCTTGTTATTTCTTATTCTTCCCAAGGTCTGATGATCCACTTGGAAAGAGGAAGTTTATATTTCTCTCTACTTGAATATGGAGTTGTCTCATTGAGTGGTTGTTTCACTAGATATTGATCTAAATCAACATCATCATCTTCATCATCTTTGAAAATAGGGTTCTGAAAAAGGACAAGTTCAGAATGTTGTCTAATATTCTTTCGCTCAAGTGTGTCGTAAAGAAGTTGAGTCTGAGTTTGCAGCAGTGTTTCTTTGGCTTGTGAAACTTGCAAGCATGTCACAATAGACTGAAGAGTGGTTTTGTCAATGGTGATTGTATTTTCAACAGAAGAGAGGATTAGAGTGTTCAATAAATTTAATACTTCCTCAACTCAAGCCATATCTCATAACTCAAAGGGTTTCTTGCAACTCCACCCTGACTTTACAATGCGAACTCAACGGATTCTAGAGTTGAAATGTTCATCAAAGTTGATCTCCAATGACACAAATATAGTTGTGTTGTTCAGGAACATACCAGAAGGAGATGGGATGGTGTATCTTCCCAAAGTGATTGCAATGTCATCAATGCAACATGACAAAAATTTCAATCTTCTTGTAGCCAATCTAATCTTCTCCTTCTGGCAGATGTTTTAACAACAAGAAATATAGCTAGTGATCTATTGAAGATAGCACAACTAGGAGATTGAAGGCACTACAGTAGAAACAATAATAATGCAATTTCTTCAAATTTTCTTGGGGTGGTACAACGAGTGTATAAATTAAAATAGCTCATGTGCAGATCCTGCCATAGAACTCAGCACATATACTTTTAAAAACGTGCAAATGATGCAATAAAGGATTCTTTATAAAGAATATACATAAATCTGATTTACAGTCATACAATTCCTAATTGTAACTCTGCTCTGGTGCATTGGAATGTATCATATAAAAATGGAAATCAAGTACGTGGCTTCGGGCTTTCCCTCTGAGAGGAATACAATGACAACCCTCGTGGCTTCGGGCTTTCCCTCTGAGAGGAATACAATGACAACCCTCATTTACAACCAACCAATTCACACACATCTAACACAATCGACCAATCGTTAGTCAATTTCTATGGATCTCTGCCTGAACACAACCTGATCCCTCTCTCTCACTGCAAATTTGTACATTGTACGGTGGTTTTGTACGGCAATGTTGTACCTTTGTTCCTTTTTTTTAATTACCTGAAAACTTGCAAACCTAGAAATAGAACATTTATCATAGACTCACTGCCAAATCTCATGCAAATTTGTCTTTCATCAGATACGCGGCTCTGATACCATGTTTTATGCTTCCTCTTATTTTTTGTTGAGTAACCTAGTTTTGCTTTAACTCAGTAAATGTATTTCACATGGAGTTAACAATTGGGTGCTAGGTTACCAGATTTCAACAGGTTGAAGCAAGGAACTTATAGGAAAACCAGGGAAAATATACCACTCCAAGATCATCATAGAAAGTCTCTTTGCAGGATACTCCTATCTACTCTGAAACCTCATTAAATACTCTACTAGTTGGCTTCAACTGTACCACTTCAGATGTATTTTTTTTTAAGACATTGTTCCTGATTTACATAAATTTTTCTTTAGTAAATCTAAAAGAAAAATAACCACCAGGTTAGGCAAAAGAACAAGGATTGAAGAATTTCTAGGTATAGAACCTAAAGGAAGATTCATCTTGTTGTATCTTGAGATGTTCCCGACTATTAGGAACATGCCAAGATCATTTTGAACCAATCTTTAGACTACAAGGTATCCCTTTTGTTAGCACTCAAAAGTGCACCATAAATTTTTTAAAAGTACTTCGTCAAATTTTTGCTAAATTTTCCTATTCCTTTGGTCCTTTGCCTATGGTCATAGCCTCCCAATTCGTCATAGAGCCTTGACATTTTCCCATTAATCGCTTTGGCCAAAGGTGGTGTGTGCTCAAGTGTCCTAAATCAAACCTATCCTATCTACCAAATCTAATGCATATACCAAATCCTAGCTCCATGCAAACATTAAAGAGAAAGCTTATGCAAATGGAGACTTTCCTAAAACAAAGGAGGTACACTACCGAATGTGCAGAGTTATTTTTGCAAGGACACTTCTGCAAGTTTTGCGTGACTAACTTAAAACTTGGACTATGAACAAATGGGAAGGTATTTTTAAAAAATGGAGGAGGTTTTTGTTCAACACATACCAAATAAAAAAAACCTCTCTTTGTTTTGAAAAATGTGTTATTTTTTGAGAGATATTAGACACAGAATGTGACCCTTATGCGCAGTGTGACCCACAATGCGATGCTTCTGCAATATTTAAGTGACTAACTTAAAACTTAGACTATGAACAAATGGGAAGGTATTTTTGAAAACTAGAGGAGGTTTTTGTTCATCACATACAAATAACAAAAACCTCTCTTCATTTTGAAATATGTGTTCTGGTTTGATAGATATTAGACATAGAATTGGCGCTATCAAATCTGTAGAAATTGTTTTTGCAGTGATGCTATAGAATTTCCTGTAGCGGTTATGGTTTGAATATTTTACTTGTTGGGAGGTTGCCACATGTCAAGGAGGATTCAAATGGATTCTAAAGGATCATTTATATTTCAAGGGACACCTACACCTAAGTTTTATCTCCATCAAAGACATCATGCAGTGAGGTGGAAACGATTTATTAATGACTTCCAACAATTTCCTGAAAATTAGCAGTTTTTTGGATTTTTGTCTCTTTGATTGTTTCTAGCTATCTCTAAGGCTTAGAATCCAATGGAGGAGAGGGGATTATAACTCCTAAGGATATTTGGATGTTATTTTCTATTCAAGGAGGGAGGGAGCTCTTGAGGAGAGGTTGGAATGGTTGAGCTGAGGCTCCATTATTGTAATATTTTTTACAAAGACTGGTTCTTTGGTTATGTACTGGACTTGAGAATTTTTTATTAGTAGAAGTCAGTGTCTCTTCATGTCATATTGTTTCCTCTTATGCTGAAGTGTTCATGATTGGAGGATCCACATGAGTTTATTATGATTGTGTTATGATGAATGTTTGATTATAATACTGTTGTGATGTTCTTCAGGTTTCTTTAAACTTTGAATTCAAGAGGATCTTGTGTTTGAGTTTTTCTTCCTTGGGCTTCTTGAAGACCTAATGTTAATTGCAGACCTTTACACCTCCCTCACCGAGTCTTCCTCCTATTCACTTTTACTTATATTCACTGACTAAAGCTAATAAAGACCTCATTTCCTTGTGCATGCTAGCCCAAATTTATGAGTTAAAACCTTATTATTTTGAGTCTTGTCCATTTGACCTTTAAAATCTCTTTTACATTTACACATATTTTGATGGGTAATGGGCTTATCCTCTTGCATTCAAAGGGTGATTCTCAATGCTAACATAAATGGAGCCATTTCCAGGGACGGATTTGAGCAGATTGAAGAGCTTCATGGGAAGAATGACATAGATCCAACTCTTGATGGTAGACAAGAGAGGGATACAGAAAATTGATTGTAATCATCTACCTGGCGATTCCAAAATCAAAGAATCCACTGGGGAGGTTCCTGTTGACAGAAGATGAACGGGTAGAAGTATAAAAACAGGTATCATTTCATTATTTTTCTACATGAACTCATGTTCCTCTTTATCAACTATTTCCTATATTTTCCTTTACATATAAAGAGAATCATCCGGTGCTTTGTTTATTCGGATGATCATCAACCTTCCTTTATATATCCATCCTTGGAAGAGGAAGACTTGCCTTATTCATGTGTTGTAGATATTGATCTTGTATCCTCACCTTAGCCTATTTATAAGGATGAACTTTGTATTGAAATTCCTCATGAAATTGGTCAGCCTTGTAACCTTGAGAGTGATGAAGTTGATTCAAAGCCTTCAGAGATCTCATCACCTCAGCATGTTAAGCCTCATATCTGTCCCACTAGTTTTCAAACTAAAATTAGAGACAAGATGTTCAAACATTTAAGGCTGCCATGTTTCCTTCATCCTCATCCTCTTGATTTCCTTGAGTATCTTCCTCGGTTCTCTGGAGAAGATCATGTTACAGCTGAGAGGCATTTGGAGGCCTTTGAGAACTTTATTGATCAGTTTGAGATAGTTCATGATGATGTTACCATCAGGTTGTTCTCCAAATCCTTTTTTGGAGATGATGTTGTGTGGTTTAAGGGTTTGGGAGCCGATTCCATTGGTTCTTGGATTGAATTATGCAATGAATTTTTTAAGTATTGGGGTGAGAACAAGTCCCTTGATTTGTACCTCACTGGTTTTTATGCTTTGAGGAGAGGAGAGGAAGAATCTTTTTCCATCTTTAACAGAAGGTTATACAACATTTATCATGACATGTCCTTGGAGATCCAGCCTACAGAGACTTTTTCCATGGTTTTCTATGTTATGTCTCAGTATCTAGAACTTGTCCTTTTCCTGAGAGAAAGAAAGTCTTCATCCTTAAGAGCTTATTTGAAGATGCTCAAGAAGTTGAGGAGAACATTTGTGCTTCCATGAGGATCCAAGGGTAGGTTTGATTTAAAAATATGCATGCATATGAGCAAGAAGATAGTGAGTATGAATCATATTTGGAACAACAGTAAGGATGTAAGTATGTATGATTCACATTTGGAATCAGATTCTTCAACCTCTGCAAATTTTTCTATGGACAAGGATGCATGTTTAGTTTATGATCAGTTTTCAAATAATGTTGAACACATTATAACTGATGATTGCATAGATAGCTATATGTTCTTGGTCGATCCTAATTATCAATGTGATTTAAACCCGGTTGTACCACTATCTTGTGATCATCATGTTGAAAGAAAAGAGATTGCAATTGTTGATGATCAAAATCTGATCTCAAGGGAACCAGAAGATTGTTTGTCTTCAAGCAAAGAGGAATGTATGTATGAGGAATTGTCTTTTAACAATCAACAAGTTTCCAACCATGGTCTCGAAGATCCAATTGCGGCTTATATGGAGTCATATGTTTTAGATTGTCTAAAATTTCCAGTTTTGATTATTCCACGGGTATTCATGGGTAAACATGTTTCTCTAAAAGAATTTATATCCATGTTTTCAGACCTTTTTTATTCTCTATTGATCAGTGGTATGGATGGGACTCCTTCAGTCACAAAGTTGCTTGAATGGTTACTGTGGAAATTTGCCTTTACTTGAGAAAGTTGTTGATCTGGTTAGGGTAGGGTAGCATAGGTAATAAGCTCACTTCCTAAGCATTTCTTTCCTTCGGTTTCTAGCGAGTCTTTCAGTTTCTTGAATAAGTGGTAGTTTTTTATAGTATTTAGAGGTTGGTTGCATGGTTGACTCCATAGCCCAATGGATAAGGTATCTAGAACTGCTAGGTTCTTGGAAGCCTCACAGGGAGGCCTCCATCCTAGTTGGAGCCAGTTTTAGCACTCAAAATTGCACCATAAATTTTTTAAAATTACTTCGTCAAATTGGTGCTAAATTTTCCTATTCCTTTGGTCCTTTGTCTATGGTCATAGCCTCCCAATTAGTCATCGATCCTTGAAATTTTCCCATTAATCACTTTGGCCAAAGGTGGTGTGTGCTCAAGTGTCCTAAATCAAACCTATCATATCTACCAAATCTAATGCATATACCAAATCCCAACTCCATGCACACATTAAAGATCAAGCTTATGCAAATGGATACTTTCCTAAAATAGAGGAGGTGTGCTACCAAATGTGCAGAGTTATTTTTGCAAGGATGCTTCTGCAAGTTTTGAGTGACTAACATAAAACTTGGACTATGATTAAATGGGAGGGTATTTTTGAAAATTGGAGGACATTTTGTTCATCACATACTAAATAACAAAAACCTCTCTCAGTTTTGAAAAATGTATTATTTTTTGAGAGATATTAGACACAGAGTGCGACCCTTCTGGGCAGTGTGACCCACAACATGACGCTTCTGCAATATTTAAGTGACTAACTTAAAACTTGGACCATCAAAAAATGGGATGTTAGTTTTGAAAAATGGAGGAGTTTTTTGTTCATTACATACCAAATAACAAAAACCTCTCTCTGTTTTGAAAAAGGTGTTATTTTTTGAGATATATTAGACATAGAAGTGGCGCTACCGAATGTGCATAAATTGTTTTTGCAGCGGCGCTACGGAATTTCCTGTAGCGGTTATGGTTTGAATATTCTCCTTGTTGGGAGGTTGCCACCTGTCAAGGACGATTCGAATGGATTCTCTAGGATAAGTTAGATGTCAAGGGACACCTTTACCTAAGTTTTAGTTCCATCAAAGACCTCATGCAGTGAGGTGGAAACAATTTATTAATGACTTCCAACAATTTCCTGAAAATTAGCAGTTTGTTGGTTTTTTGTCTCTTTGATTGTTGCCACCTATCTCCAAGGATTAGAATCCAATGGAGGAGAGGGGATTCGACCTCCTAAGGATATTTGGATGCTATTTTCTATTTAAGGAGGGAAAGAACTATTGAGTATAGGTTGGAATGGTTGAGTTGAGGCTTCATTATTGTAATATTTTTTACTAAGACTGGTTCTCTGGTTATGTACTGGACTTGATAATTTTTTATTAGTAGAAGTTAGTTTCTCTTCATGTAGTCTTGTTTCCTATTATGTTGAAGTGTTCATGATTGGAGGATCCAAATGAGTTTTTTATAGTTGATTTATGATGAATGTTTGATTATAATACTGTTGTGATGTTCTTCAGTTTTCTTTAAACTTTGAATTCAAGAGGATCTTGTGTTTGAGTTTTTCTTCCTTGGGCTACTTGAAGACCTGATGTTAATAGCATACCTTTACAACTCCCTCACCGATTCTTCCTCCTATTCACTGACTGAAGCTAATAAAGACCTCATTTTCTTCTACATGCTAGCCCATATTTCTGAGTTAAAACCTTATTATTTTGAGTCTTGTCCATTTGACCTTTAAAAATGCTTTTACATTTACACATATTTTGATGGGTACTGGGCTTATCCTCTTGCAGTCAGAGGGTGATTCTCAGTGCTAACACCTTCCAGTCAGAGGGCTATCCCTCATCAAATAAAATCAATTGGATGTCCACTATCACTGAGCAACAACTTGAACATAAAATCAGAATGGCCATATTTAGGATGATAAAAGAAGGATAAACGGAGTTAGGATTAAAGGAAACGAGATGGAATAAAATATGCAAACCTATCATATCATAAGTATAATCCATTGGGCATGGATTCATCCACCAAAGAACAAAATTTTAATAGTGAAAGGTGGAAGAAGAAGAAAAACATAAAATATCTACGTTAATAGTGAATAACGAAGTCACTATCAATCTGAGATGAAAAAATGATTTGTTGGGCATCTATCGAACATACAAAAAGAAACTTAAAATCGGGGCATTTTAGAGAATGAATACAGACTCAATATTCTAAAATGTAACTTGCAGATATATTTATAAAGGCATAGATGGCAGTGGAGGTAGTACGAAATTGTCATCTTTAAAACCTATACACTTATTGCAAATTACAATTATGGAACGAGAACAGAGATGATATCTTAAAGAATCTCAAAACAGAAAATGAAAGAAGAACAGGGATTTGTTGAAAAGAAACAATGAATCCATGAATAAATCTATGTTTGAGAAGAGTACAACAACCCTATGGGCTTACAAAAATGCATCTTTTCTACCCAAAAAGTTTCCTATGCTACTAACCCCTACAAATGTCTTCAATTACTAATTTTATCCTTCAATACTCCATAAATGATGCCTCCAATCCTAGAAATAGTTTCCCAATTGCTTCCTTGAAGCCTTCCTTCAAATCTGGAACTAATTTTCTCAAATAGCCTCATTGATTTTGTAGAACTATCCTAGAGGGTGTCTTGGTATTCTTTGAAGATGCAAAAATAGAATGTTAAAATCTCTAGCCATCAAGACCAAAACGTTTTGTGAATAATGTTCCTAGTAGAAAACCCTTAATATATGTAAACCCTAAAAAACATTCCACACAAATATGAAGTCTTATACTCTCGGCCTCCAAATCGATTCTCCAGGGATGGAAAGGCAATAGGCCTTTGTACTACAGTACATAGAAGATATTAAGATAGAGCACAGATCTATAAAGACACATGTTTCACTAAAGGAGTTTTCCACTGCTCATATACACCAACCAGAATGATATAGATCAACACGCCTTGGAATACTTTAATCGACAATACCGGGGTGCAACAGCATGAAGAGAACCCATAAATGTGTGCTCATAATCTAGATTTTGATCTTAGTGCCTACTTGATATCGGTACCTTGGAAGATATGGATTTCATAGCTATTCCAGCTCGAACCATGTGGGTGTTGAATTGAAGAATTGGCTTGAAATTTTTTCCGAAAATCAGTTGCATTGGTGTGTAGTTGCACCAATATTTCCATCACTAGGGATTTTGTCATTGACCTGCAACAAAAACAATCAAATCTCACTATCCATGTGTACACCTCACTATCCATGTGTACACCAGCTCAACGTACATCATTTCTTAGCAAAATTGACATGTTCCCTTTATATAGGAGATGAAGACTTGGAAAAATATGAGACTTGGTTAAAAACAATGATTTTGAAGTAAGATCAAACTCCAGATTATGATCATAATGACAAAACATAGCTTTATTTGGACCAAGTATTCAAATTTTGAAATGAGAAGGAATAGGCAGGTTTCATGTTGGTTTCGAAACAAATTTTGGTAATGTTGATTTGTGTTAAACACATCTCATGGCCTCTAGGAAATGATCCTAAAGAGAATGCAAAGGCGAAAAATTCAACCCTACATGCTTTTGCAAGGGATAATTCCATCACAGTCAGTGAACTGCATGTTTCTCTAGACAGTGGCAAAGTCCAGGTATCCCTCCTAGAAGAGAAGCTAAAATAGAAAAAGGACCAAATGGAGGCATGTTTTGTATAGAAAATGAAGGAAAAAGAGTATTCACATAGTATTGAGGTGGATAATATGGAAAATATGCATGTGCAAGAAGAGGCAAACCTCAAGATAGAGTACCATGAGCAAGTTAACCTCTCTGAACAATAGAAACATAAGATCATAGATCTTGAGCAGAAGTTATAGAAAATGGAGAGTGACATGAAAGAAAACAACCAGGGGGAAATCGCTTTAAAGGTTGTACACGAAGAAGTTGTTCGGGTCAATTAAGACCTAAAAAAACAAAAACATGGTTCTTTCGTACATTGAATGATATACAAAGGCATCATGATGAATTGATCACATCACAGGAACAGATAAATGAATAGAGGAGCCATTACAAAAGGGCTCAACGTGCATTTGACAAGGTGGTGAGTTGGAGAGAATTACATACTAAGACACTTGAAACTCTGCCTAGATACAGTGTAAAGTAAAAATATAAAAGGCCAGATATTGTATGACTCCTTTAGAGCAATATTTGATGAGGTCCAAGAATCTCAGGAACTGACCACCAAAGCCTAATTTAGAATCTAGAACTCTTCAGATGAATTGTTATAAGACTTTGGAATGAAAACCATGAACAAGTTGGATGAAGTTGGCATGAGTGAGTTGAGGCTCAAAGAGGTGGTAGAAGACATAAATTCTAGAAAACAAGAAATCAGCCAGATCAAGGAGGCAACAAAGCTTTTTTAAACAAATACTTGATCAATCTGATTAAATTAGCTACTTCTACCAATGGATATATAAAGAAGATTGAAACAAAGATAAATATAGAAGTAGTCGTAAAGGCATGTAATGGAGAGATACAACTAGAGAAGATGAAATTGAATTGACTGGAAGAAGTCCTTAAAAGCTACAAGTTGATCCAAAAAGGATCCAGATAAGGCTAAGAACAACTCAGAACTCACAGAGGCAACTAAGGACGCTCAAAATGGCTTTAGCCAACAGAGAAAGGGAAAATTTTCAAAGTTATCAAAACTTAGTTAAAATGACATGATCGTGAAGAGCGTGTCGCAATATTTCTAACAACGTAAACGGATCGTCAAAAGGAGTTACAGATTGAAAGATATTCACGGTCAAAGTTTGGTCAACCTAGCCTAGTCAATAGGGGATGAGTCAGCATTCTTACTGCTGACATCAACATCTGTATAGATGACGTCAGAATTCGTACAGTACACGTGGAAGGAGCAAGGAAGTGACATGTGGAATCTTGACGTTAGCATGATGACATGGCAACACCAGAAGCTTCCATGTGTCACCCGATTTTGGTGTTTTTGGATCGATCCATGGACCAATCGGATCATGCCATGTGGCAGTTTGTATAGTCTGTACGACTGATGTGGCGTGATGAATTGGTAGGTGGTAGCATGGACTTGTGAGAGTCCACCACTTAGCCCAATCAGAGGCTGCCACGTGGCAGGTGGGAAATGCCCAAGGACAGCCCGTGAACAAAAATTTGGAAAAAAAATGGTTTGGTGGGTCCGCCAAATTTGGCGGACCACACCAAACATAGCCACGATTTTAAATCATTGGATATGGTTCTAGAGACACCGCTAAACTAGTGTAATGGTAATTATATATATATACAATGTAACAAATACAAATCCCAAAAGGGGAGTCCACAGGGTTTGACCTCGAAACCTCCTCCCACACTAGCGCCTTTACAAATCCTCCCTAACCAACAGGCTGTGGGCCACTACATTGTAACCAACACCTTCAACAATTATTAAATGTTGCATCCGCCTAGCCACCAGGGGGAGGCGTGCGTACCATATAGCCTTTTGGGCATGCATTTCTATGCAAGTACGGTCATTAATGCAGGTTGGAGAGGGAATGAAAACCAAGACAAATTTCTTCTTGGGCCTGGGAGTGCTGGAGTCATATCGAGGTGTGGAGATAGTCATTTTTGGGTAATTCAATGCCACAAATTCAGTGGTGCTGTCTATTTTCTAATCTGAGCATTATTTCTGCATCTTGATTTTAGAATGAGGTATACTTATGTATTTTTCCAAATTTTTTTTATGAGTTAATGAAAGAGCCTACCCATTTGAGAGCAGGACCTAGAGACGTAGTCCACTAGGGATGAACTCCGTTATCAAGTTTTTGTGTTCAGATTTGATGCTTATGACTCTTCATTTTTTATCTTTTCCTTATTTAATGGTGCATTTTAATTTATGTTCATTTAATGCAATTCTTTATAAGTCACGATGAAAATATCCTGGATCACAAGTTGTGGACTGCTTATATAGAAGAAGTAACCTCCAAAAAATCTTCTTAAAATTTTGTATTTCATTTTTGTACATTAACCAAGAAATATTGTAAATCGGAATAAGACAAAGTAATAATATGTAAAGTCATAAATAGGAAACAAACATTCATGAGAATTGAAAAGTCTCTCTTATTCTATAAAAGAGGGCTCAATGTAAGAAACAAATAGTTTTTCCCAATGTATAGTCAGATGATACTATTATTTTTAAGTAAATAAAGAGCATAAGACATTTTGGAATCCATGAATGTTTGCAAGAATGTGTGGGACTACTCTTCATGTATTTTTGTTTGATGACTTTCTTGATTGATAATCGTGTGAACTAATTCTATGCATGTCATTTCAAGTACTTGTTCATTTATGATCCCTAATGGATATAGTGGTAATGTTATAGGTTTAGTCTGCAACTATTTGTGACTTAATTTGTATCCCTATTATTTTAACATGTTAATGATTTCTATGCACTAATTATGTAATTGATAACATGATTTCATGTTGTGTTCATGTTATTATATTTTCTCTTGATTAGGATAGGATAGCATTAGACTAGGATAGTTATTTTTAATTATGTTGGAAGTAGTTTAATTAAATTCTAACAAGAATTATTTGGAGGACAATATGTCCTCATCTTTGTAATTAAAAAATTCATTAGTGGAAAGAAGACCCGCATATTGGTTGGAATTTATCATCCCAAATGAGAGTGAGCCTAATTGGGGCTTACCATCGGACATATTCTCTTACCTTCTTAATGGGCCAATTGGACCCATCAACAGAAATGGTGCTAGAAGGAGGGCCATCAAGATGAATGGATAATAAATATGTGCAAAACCCTGCCCATTCTAAACCACAGAGAAATCCTTCCCAACGAAGTGAATCCCAATTCACAAACCCTGAACAAACCTTTGATCCCCAACTGACTCTGATATTGCCACATGCTCAATTAGCAGGTCAATTGAGTACATTTGGAACCAACCCTGGGACTTCACACTCTCCCAACCTATCCCCTGCTAATATTCACCAATTTTTGCATCAATCTCACATCCTTACTCAAGCTATAAGGAGAAATATCGGACTCAGGCATGTTGATCTCACTTTACATCTGATTCAATAACATATATTCTCTAAAGAACCAATCGTCACAAACTCTCCAATTTATTGTAGTATCCCAACCACCAATTCCTTGAACTATTGGCTTACTAACGTTTTAAGGGGGATAGCCAACCCTTTCAAGATAAACTTTGAATATTATTTGTCTATGAGTGCCAGTCAACCACCTAGTCCACTTGATTCTCCCCCCCACACTCCTAGAAATCCCTATGAAGGTGAACCATTGTAAGAAGAAGAAACCTTAGGCAATAATCCTAAAATTCCTAATGGCATGGCAGGCATAAACGTAAATGCAAATTAACCCCTTAATCAACCTTGGTTGGCTCAGGATGTTGTTGCAGTTCCAAGATCTCCTCATTTTTTACCTAACCATCCCGAGAAGTTTTTACCCAAATTTGATTCTAAAAAAGGAATCAACCGAAGAAAAAAAAATTATGCATGTTGTATGACTAATGAACATTGAGCATGAAGATGTGGTTTGTAGTATTTTTCCTTATACATTTGAATGTAAGGCTTCAACTTGGTATTTTTATTTAAGGAAAGGTTCAATAACTAATTGGAATGATTTTGAGATCACTTTCACAAAGAAATTTAGAGATGATAAATCCACAACAGTCCCGGTCTTAGAGTTATCTAGGGTAAAAATGGATGCTAAAGAAAAGGTGAAAGATTTTAACCAGATATTGCTTCCATTGATGAATAAAATCCATTCTACCTCTAACCCTGTTGATGATGTGTCAATTGAATTCTATACTTCAGCTTTATCAGTCTCAATGGCCATGTTTGTGAAACGATTTGAAAAATCCACCCTTGATGAGACATTTAAGAAGCCATCTAAATGGTAAAATATATGATGAGCTTGAAAGGTAATCCAAGGGAAGAGGCTAAAAATTATAAGTCCAATACCAAGAAAAGAGTTACCCCATCAAAATCTCCTAGACACAAAAATGACCAAGAATCCATGGACATGGAAAGCCTACAAAGGATTATAAAGAAACTCTGAAATGAAATTATTGACATGAACCAGAATGTTGGAGAGGGTACTTCAAATACTAATAAATTCTTTATATTTCCCCCTAAGCAGAGTACTCCTCCCACATCGAAGAACACTTCACCTACAGAAGGAATCAACATAGTAGATTTTCTTAATATGTTTAAAGCCTTGGCCTCTACTAGTGAAGCTACCTTAGACAAAAAAATATGAAGGAGAAGAGGATACCAATACAAAAGATCAATCTATGTATACATATGAAACCTTGGGACAACAAGTTAATTCATTTTGGGATGTTTCTCTCAAACTAGATGGAGAAGATGAAGATGAAGAAGTTGAGGAAATTCATATGTCTCGAAATGCATACAACACTAAAAGTAAAAGTAAGGTATCTTCATTAGATTCCCCTTCTATTTTTGAACCCACTAAGACATTATCTACAAATCAAAAATACAATTCCAATGGTAAAGAATCCTCATCTCCCCCCACTCTATACAAGTTGGATTATTATTTTCTTGAATATTTGAAAAATAACATGGCTAACATTTCCCTATTTGAGCTTATTAAGGTTCCTCAAATTCAAGAAAATTTTATTAATATTTGTCATGCATCATCTTTGAGAAAAGACACTAATGCGGGGGGAATCAAGAAAAGGGATAAACCTTCCAAGAATACAGATTCTAGAAAAAGACTATCAAAAATAAATCTTCTATCAATGCCTCTCTCATTGGAAAAAGGTAAAAACATATTGTTCCCCCTTTCTTATTGACCTTTTAGATATTTAACAAGAATTTCCACAACTATATGGTTGATTCGGGTGCCTCCTCTAATGTGATGCCATTTAAAGTATGCGAAAAATTACATGCCAAACCTGAAAAATATGATATCCAAATCATATAGTTAGATAGATCAAGTGTCAAGGTTATGGGAGAGTTGAAGAATGTCTTAATAAGGTTGGCTTCCAACCCAAAAATTCATCAAATAATAGGCATTATTTTAGTAAGTAGACATCCCAAAAACATATGGACTCCTATTGAGCGAACACTGGTACACAATTTTGAATGGATATTTTCCCATTGATTGGTCTCATTTGTGGCTTCCCTAAACATAATTAGATAAGAGTCAAAAGGGAGAGATATATGAAGTATGTGGTCACAGATCTAAATTATTCAAATGAATCAATAATGTTCAACCACTTGATTTTGGGGGATTACATCTTGGATACATTCTTTAGAGATTTCACTGCTGAAATAACTCCACATGCAGATTCACATATGCAATCTAAAATCCTTCATTGCACTCATATTGTCAAGCCTAACTATAACATAGTAGATAGGGGAGATACTAACCCTAATGTATAGATTAACCTAGTTTTAAAGACTAATTATGATGTACATACTAACTCAAATGTGGAGACTAATATAGGTGCACAAAGTAATATCAAAGTAAGCATTGATATGTGGACTCTTTACTTTGATGGATCTAAGTCTAACAAAAGTGCAGGTGTTAGCTACATTCTCAATGACCCTAAAGTGAGAGGATTTTAATAGCTTGTAGACTTGAACTCTAGTGCACCAATAATACTGTTGAGTATGAAGCTCTAATCCAAGAGTTAAGGAAGGCAATAGATTTGAAATTCAAATCGATAAAAGTGTTTGGTTACTTTGAAATTGTTATAAGACAAGTAAAAAATACTATACATTGCCTTTCTATTCCTTTGAAACAGTACCAGCAAGAGGTATGGGATCTTATCAATAATTTTGATTCCTTTAATATTAGTCATAATTAGAGGGGCTTCCGCAATGCAACATATTAGATATCACTTTCAGGGTTAATTGCGTAGAGTATGTCATTAATGGGTCATATATTAATGACTTACTCTAAACAATTAACCTCGAAAATGATATCTAATCAGTCATATTCCTCGTTCTTTAAATTCAGACATAAAACTATTAGCTAATGTTGCTTCTAGGTTAATTCCATCAGATGAATTAATGTCTGACACTTTTCTGAGGAATTTTTATACAAGCTCCCAGTACCTGACAATATCACAAATTGGAGGGTCTTTGAAGATGATCATCAGATAATCAATTTCCTACACATGAAAGATACTTTTAAAGAGTCTTCCATATTGGTTGTGGATCCTGATTATCTTCTTGATTCATAGGTCCTTATTTTCAACCGTGTTTATACCCCATAAATACTATACACCCCGAAATATTGTACACTCCTCCACACGGTGGGGTTGTAGGTGGGGCTTTCCCCCTTCCAGGGTCTGGGGGGCTCATCCCCCCGACTGGGGGGTTTGGGGGAAAGAGGGCCTCCAACAGGGGTTCGGGGGACGACATTCCTCAATTGGGGTTCTAGGGCGAAACCCTCGAAGGAAAATTTACCTTGTAAATGTATATTGTAATTTCATAGTAAATCTAGACCGTTCATTATAAGGTCACAGATATGATGGTAGAAGTTATGTTAGGGTTTTTTTTCCCTAGAAGGAAACCCTCTTTTATGAGGAAATTTTATTGTGGTAGTGTATCATTGCGAATATTGTATTCTGAGAGAGGATATTGTGAGAGAAATAAGAGGAAG
Organism: Picea abies; assembly: GCA_900067695.1. Taxonomy (NCBI): domain Eukaryota; kingdom Viridiplantae; phylum Streptophyta; class Pinopsida; order Pinales; family Pinaceae; genus Picea; species Picea abies. Next base: position 22,050 of record CBVK0100710342.1, read on the forward strand.
TTACAAAGGGTGTGTTCTAGGTTGTATCCCTTCATTTGCTGGATAATAAAAAGGAAGGATCTGAAAATTTCTCTGGTGGACATAGCCCACACTGGGTGAACCATGTATATATGTGTCTCTATTGTATTGTGTATCTTCTATGTTTTATTTTCGCATTTGTCTTATTTTATTGCTCTGTGATCCTATTTTTCTAACATGCCATTGATGAACTTCAACATGATCAAGATTTGAATTTCCTAACTGAAGTTCCTATAGAATAATTAACTAAGGACAAAATGGCCCTAACAAATGTTATTCCAAAGCCAGTGGTGATACTAGAGAAGTTATATGATCTACAAGATCAGTTCAAAAAGGTCACTAACTGTAATACCAATAGATCATCTATGCAATATGAGGTGATAAACTTTGAAACAGACAACAATCCTTAGACTGTTGATCTGGGTACCAACTTCCCTTCAAAGAATACAAGGATATTTTTGCTTGGATGTACGATGATATTAAAATATTTCATACTAACATCATTCAACACATTATACCAATGAAGGCTCATACAAATCCCTTTCAGAAGAAGTTGAGGAAGATGCAACCAAACTTAGAACCCCTGGTGAAAGGAGAATTGAATATGTTATTGGTTGCCAAGATAATCTTCCCTATCAGGCACACTCAATGGATTTCCAATCTAGTACCTGTCATGAAGAATAATGGAGACACTAGATTATGTGTAGACTTCATAAATTTAGGGCCTCAAAGAAAGATAATTACCATGTGCCCCCCTTGGAACAAATATTACAATGTGCTTCTAGATCTGTGATGTTATCTCTCTTAGATGGATTCTCAAGATATATTCAAGTACTGGTTTCCCACGATGATCAATTGCAAACTGCATTCAGGACAAAGTGGTGAACTTATGCATACATGAAAATTCCATTTGGACTCATAAATGTTGGAGCAACTTTCTAGAGAGATATGGTCATGGCATTCAGAGGGATAATTGGCAAGTGTGTGTCGATGTTCAGATTGGTCAAGATCCATAAAGCAACCTCACGAGGATAAAGTATCCCCCTGCATTTTTATAGAGTTGGTAATCCTCTGTTATGATGTGAAATATTTATCTTGAATCAAATTTATAAATAGGGAATACTAAAAAGAAAACCCCAATGTTTATTGCTTTCAAAATATAAAGAAAATATGAAAATATGTATTCACAAAGAAGAATTCCTGAGAAGAGAACCAAGAATCTTTCATAGACTAGAGTAAAATATATATACAGAATATTGTACATCGATAAAGAAACCATATGAAAGCTTAAAATTCCTCACATCCATCACAACATAAATAAATTTGATCACATTCATAAGAAGGAAAGATAATAGTCCACAATTGAGAGATATTTAAAAGAGTATTTCATTCAAAACAGAAAATATTATGATAGGTGCACTTTGAAAATCTAGTGCTTATAAACTCAGATTTTGAGAAATCATTGAAATTAAACCTCTAGGTAGTTCTCTTGGGAGTTTGAAAAAATAAGCTCGGACTGATAATAGACCTTCCAACACAATATCCTTGTGTTCTACCTCCGAAATTTTAACAAATAGCCTCATTGCTTCTGTAGAACTATCGTAGAGAGTGTCTTGGTATTCTTTGAAGATGCAATAGTAGAATGTTAAAATCTCTAGCCATCAAGACCAAAACGTTTTGTGAATAATGTTCCCATTAGAAAAACCTTAATATATGTAAACCCCCAAAAACATTCCACCCAAATATGAAGCCACACAACACGCTGGAATGCACCGACTTCCTTTTCCATTTTTTTAAATGATCATTTAAGTATTATACTTTCGGCCTCCAAATCAATTCTCCATGCCGGGAAAGACAATAGGCCTTTGTACTACAGTACGAAGAATATCTCGGTCTAGAGCACAGATCTATCAAGACAAATGTTTCATTGAAGGGGTTTTCCACTGCTCATATACGCCAACCAGAATGATATAGATCAACACGCCTTGAAATACTGTAATCAACAATACTGGGGTGCAACAGCATGAAGAGAACCCATAACTGTGTGCTCATAATCTAGATTTTGATCTTAGTGCCTGCGTGATATAGGTGCCTTGGAAGATTTGGCTCTCATAGCTATTCCAACTCGAACCAGGTGGGTGTTGAATTGAAGTGCTGGCTTGAAATTTTGTCCGCAAATCAGTTACATTGGTGTGTAGTTGCACCAATATTGCCATCACTAGGGCTTTCGTCATTGACCTGCAACAAAAACAATCAAATCTCACTATCCATGTGTACAC
>CBVK0100710360.1:0-13175 GCA_900067695.1 Picea abies
AGTGTTCCTATGGGGTTCAAGAAGTGGAATATTTGGGTCATATTGTATCTTGTGAAGGTGTAAAGGTGGACCCTACCAAAATTAAAGCTATGGGGGAAATGGATAATTCTGAAAACTTTGAATAAACTTAGAGGATTATTAGGATTGACATGCTATTACCGCATTTTTTTCAAGAACTGTGGTCAAATAGCGGCACTTCAAACAACATTATTATAGAATGAAGCATTTTCTTGGACTTGAGAAGCAACCAAAGATTTAAAAAAACTTAAGGAGACTAAGTGTACAACTCCTATCCTAGCCACACCTGACTTCACAAAAACATTTATTGCGGAGTGTGATGCCTTGGGCCATGACATTGGTGCAATTTTGATGTGAGAAGAAAGGCCCCTTGCCTTTGAAAGAAATGAACTTAAAGTAAAAAACTTACTCAAACCCATTTTTGTAAAATAAATGTTGCCCATACTACGTGCAGTTAAGAAATGGTGCCCTTGCCTAATAGGAAGACACTTCAAAGTAAAAATAGATCATGATAGTTTGAAGTACTTCTTGGAGAAACAATTATCTTCATAAGAGCAACAAAAATGAGTCACAGAGATGCTAGGTTATGACTTTGAAATTATCTACAAGAAAGGAAAACATAATATCATGGTAGATGCACTTTCAAGGAAAGAAGAAGAAACAAAGGGTTCACTATGTGCTATTTCTATTCCACAATTTGATTGGGTGGAAGAAACAAGGATATAATGGAAGCAATACCAAGAGGTATGCAAGATCATTCAACAACTACAAGAGGACCTCAATGCATTAGATAAATTTGTATGGAAGAATGATTTACCATGGTATCATGCTCACCTATATTTATGCAAGAATTCCCAACTCAAACAAAAGGTTCTTATGGAATTGCACACTAATCCTATAGGAGGACATTCAAGGTTTTTGAAAACTTACCACGGGATCAAGAAGGATTTTTTCTAGTAAGGTCTTAAAATTGATGTTTAAAAGTTTGGGTATGAATGTGTGGTCTGCCAACAGAACAAGGGAGAGACAATCAAGACGTCAAATACAACCATTAGCTATACCAAGTCAACATTGGGAAAAAATTTCAATGGATTTACTATAGGTTTACCTAAATCAGAAGGAAAAGTTGTCATCATGGTAGTAGCGGATCGATTGACCACGTACGCCCATTTTTGCTATTTTTATCATCCTTTTAAAGCACTTATTATAGCCACAACATTCATGGAAACAATTCAAAAGATACATGGGGTCCCGAAGATTATTGTCAGTGATAGAGATCCAATTTTCAATAGAAAATTTTGGACTGAATTATTTTCTTGTTTAGGTACTCAATTGGCTCACAACTCATCTTACCATCCTCAATCCGATGAGCAAACTTAGATTGTGAATAAACGTTTAGAAGTATATCTTAATCGATTTTCATCTCATAAACAAACACAATGGGTCAAGTGGTTGCCCTTGGCAGAATGGTGGTAATACACATCCTTCCATACTTCATAAAAAATGTCCTCTTTTCTGGCACTTTATGGATATCATCCTCCATCCATCACATCTCCCTTGAAAGGGATTGTAAAGGTTCAAGTAGTGGAGGAACACACATGGCACCAACAAGAGGTTCTCAAACTATTGAAGGATGACTTGGTTGTGATACAAAATAGTATGAAATAATAAGCAGATCAACATTGCAGTGAAAGGGAATTTGAAGTGGGGGGTTGGGTATTTTTTAGGCTTCAACCATATAAATAGATATCCCTCAAGCAACAAAAGAAGGACAATATATTAGCACCCAAATATTATGGCCCCTATAAGGTGTTGCAAATGATTGGAAGTATGGCTTACAAATTGGAGTTGCCTCCATCTTCACTTGTACATCTAATCTTCTGTATTTCTTGCTCAAAGAAGGTGATCGGTGACAAGATCCCAGTCCAAAATATTTTACCAGAGATTAATGAAGAAGGGAAAATAATACTAGAACTAGAAACAATAATTGAAACAAGGATTAAGCGGCTGTGAAATCGAGCAATTACCGAGTACCTCGTCAAATGGAAGAACCTTCTAATGGAAGAGGTGACATAGAAAGATGAGTTCTTCATGCAAAAACACACACATTTAGTCAAGTGTCGAGGAAAACACTTGTTTGAAGGGGAGGGGCATGTTAAGCCCTAAACAAAGCCCCATGTTAAGTATAAAATCCCTTATTAAGCCCTAGATATTAAATTATTACATTTCTAGTGTTATATATTAGTATGTAGGCTAGAACCTTTCATTGTACCCTTTCATTATAGTTGTACCCTTTGTCTCCTATATATATACCAAGGAGACCTAGTCTTAGGATCATCTTATCTCATCCTGTACATTGAATATATTGTAAAAGGAGGTTTCCCCCTCGAAATGGACTGTTATTCATTAAATATATTGTAAAAGGAGGTTTCCCCCTCGAAATGGACTGTTATTCATTAACTTTTTACCATTTTCAAGGCATTGGTTCATAATAATCTCCTAGTGATAAATAACACTACATATATGCAACATAGTTAGGGATGCCCCGATAAAGGGTTATAATGAAGATTCTAGTCGAGGATGGCTACCTTTGGGCTAATTGATTTTCCTTTTAGTGTGATGTCCACTTTGACTCTACCCAAAGGCTCAACTTCTAGCCAATTTAACTCTTGACAAAAAAAGGACAAATTCTACTCTAAGCCTTACCAATCTAGCTTGTCAAAAGTCAAGGAAAACATGATAGTTAGGATATACTAAAGGTCAACAACATATTGTTTGATCATGTTGGGATTGATAGTGGCCATAATATTACAAGTAGTACTCATGTCTTCTCTTCCCATTTAAACTATCCCAAAGCTAGTTTGGGTTAAAGGAAAAGGGGGCTCCTCTGCTTGTATTTTATGGCAATGAATTTGATATAGCTTTAAAGTAAAAGTTGGTTATTGGTTGAGAAAATTATAAATTATGTCCATGAAGGACATGCATGTTGCGGTAACCTAAAGTTCATCTATTATGGAGTATGGTTTTCCCTAGGCTGTTTAAAACAAGGCCATCTTAAAATGAAACCTAATATGGTGTGAGGTTATTAATAGATGTTGGAGGCATGCACAATTTTTTTGGAAGGGGTTTTAATCCGAAGAAGGTTTTGATAAGTGGTTTTTGTAGAGGCTAAAACATTTCATGATTTTGAAGTGATTCCTACACCTCTTAGAATCCATATGTCTTTTCCTTCACCAATTCTGGAAGGTCTATGTCTTTGTGTAGAGGAGGATCTATTAGCAAACAAAACCTTTTGAGAGTTATTGTTGAAATTTGACTTTATTAGAAGGATCTTTAGATGTGACTTTTAATCCTAGTGGCCCCTCTATTCTTTTGAAAAATCTTTAGGCACATCTCAAGGAGGTAACCTTTTCCTTTTTAACTAAAACTATGTGAGGAGTATGAGCGCTACTATAAAATTGTGATTAAAGAGAAATATACTAAAAAATGACTTTAGAAGGAGAAAAAGGGGAGCTTGGCTCTCCTTGGAGACTTATATGAAAGAACACAACAAGAATAAGAGAAGAAATCCTAGCAGAGTAAGTGTAAATGGATGTGAAATTCCCAATGATTGAGGTTTTAGGAGTTTTTAACGAAAACAAGGAAAGTTTGATGATACTAATTGCACTTTAATCTTACCTATAAAAATGATTAGTCACAATAGAATGAGAATAAAATCACACAATAATAACTTAAATAAGATGTATAACTCATTAATCATTATTCCTCAATGCCCTTAAAAATTCAAGATAAAGGGTTTGAGACTCTAAATAGGAGGATCAAATGTCATATAAGTAAATAATACTAATTCACTTTTTCCAAATGAAAATTTCTCATTATATTCAAACTATAATTGTATACATAAACTGCCACTCTTCCAAATCAAGACCATGAAGAGGTTCTAAGAGTTACAATCATGCCCTCCATTGGAGTATGTATGCTCACCAGCTAATCTCAGAATTACAAAAAGGGGGATGTCCAAAATGTCCCTTCCCAAAAACATAAAAGATATCACTGCCATATTGTGACATTATCTTGTCGCGAAGAAATGCAGATATATTCTAAACTTGGAAGTTGCACTAAAATATTTTTAAGCATCTAGTAGGACCTTGATTGCCTTCTTCCCACTAAGTGAAATATATTTTACCAAGCTGATCCTTGAGTGCTTTCTTTGATAATTCATCATCCTCCTTGTTGAATTCTCGGTAGGTATGGGCAAAAGTGAGAGCTCTAAAGTGTGTGATTAATTCTCTTATTTTTTTCTTCCAACAATCTAAAGAGATAATTTGAAGCCTCCCATTGCCATTGCACCAATCTATAATGATTTTTGAGTCTCCAATAACCTGCAATTATGAGATATGTAGTCTTGTAGCAAGCAACAGTGTTTCCCAAACTCCAAGTTACTCTGCCCTATTGTTTGACTCGGGTCCAGAATTGAAAGACCACTTATACATCGTGCTCTCACCGATTTTTATTATCCCCCCAGCTCCACTTTGTAATCCACTTGATGAAGCTGCTCCATCAAACCATCCCACTGGAAACCTCTCCAGGAGAGGAATCTAGACCCTACACTTTGTATGCCCAATCCAAGTTGTTGCATGAGTATTTAAAAATCCCAAGGTCTTATATACCATTAATGTGATGGAAAGTGTCCCATTTTCAAAAATTGCTTTATTGTGTTCCATCCATTTATGCCAACTAATGATAACTGGCAAGGTAGACAATTCAGGTGTCCAAGGAAACCACTGGTCATAACAATCTTTTACAAAATTTCCAACCCATACCAATTTCTGTTTTAAAACATCGGATATTAGTGGCCAAACTTATATTGTAAAATAACAATGGATGAATAAGTGGTTAACCGTCTCCGAGCCTCTGGTACACATGAGATAATAACTTGTTCCTTCCCACCCCTTAGTTGCTAAATTATCCCAGGTAAGCATCTTATTTTCCAAAGTGAACCAAGTGAAAAGTTTGAGTTTCATGGTTAATTTCCATTTCCACATAGCTTTCCTCCATCCCCCTATAGTTTGTTGCCAACTGATCTCTGCTAGTAATAGTACTAATTCACTTTTTCCAACAAAAAAATTGCACAAAAATTATATTAGATAATATTTTTTTTTGACATCATCAAAATCCTTTGTCCAAAAATGACAAAAACAACCTATTTATCTCCGCTGAGCAGTCAAAAAATAAAATTGTTCACAACTCCTTACAAACAAATATAATGCTCCTCCAAACGAAAAACAAACCATCTCCTTTCACTTAATAATGTAACCATTCTTACTTAGAAACAAACTTCCAAAAAACCAAAAGGGGACCACAATAGATGTCTAGGCAATGTAAGAAGTGGATCTATGTGATGAGGCCGATAAGCTAAGTGCTAAGGGAAAGAGTGGCTTGTAAGTGCTTCGTGCATACTGTGAGAGACTTGCAGAGCTAAGTGCAAGTGATTGTGACAGATTGTGGAAGGCTTTGTGCTGTAGGGCAAGGAAGAAGGATCTAGCGAGCTGCACAGATCTTCTGTCCTATGCGGAGTAAGGGTTTGGGGATCTGTGCATGTAACCCATTGAAGAAGCTAATAAAGAATAAGAGTTGGTGGATGCAGCCCCAGGGTGGGGGTGAATCACATAAATATTGTGTTATTTTGCTTTGTGTGATGTTCTGATGTATTTATGTGTTATTTACTAAGTGCTTGATATAGATAGATAGATAGATCTCTTTATGCTTTGTGCTTATGACGAATCTGGATGTTAGATCTTATATAAGTGAATGTGCTTAGTGCCTGAATCTGCTAGATCTGATCCATTTATATATGTTGAGTGCTTAAATACATTAGATCTGGGTGAATTTTGTGATGCTTTGTTTTCCCTGTGGAGTAGATATTGGTTAAACAATGATGAACTAACTATGCTAAGTGCTCTATTAAGTATTATAATCACAGATCTGTGTCCCAGCTAAGTTTGCAGACACCTGAGTCTTGCAACCAACCTTGCCTCTACCTCGGGTGAGACTTCATCTGCTTCGTAGGTGTTGGTGAAAGGACTGGTAGTTAGGGTTTTGTTGGTGCATTGTTGTAGTTTTGAACCCTGGGTCTGCCCCTATGCCAACATATACCATTGATGTGATGGAAAGTGTCCCATTTTCAAAAATTTCCTTATTGTGTTCCATCCATATATGCCAACTAATGATAGCTTGCAAGGTAGACAATTCAGGTGTCTGAGGAAACCACTAGTCATAACAGTCTTTTACAAAATTTCCAACCCATACCAATTTTTGTTTTAAAACATCAGATATCAGTTGCCAAACTTGTATTGTAAAATAACAATGGATGAATAAGTGTTTAACAGTCTCCGGGCATTTGGTACACATGATACAATAACTTGGTCCTTCCCACCCCTTAGTTGCTAAATTATCCCAGGTAAGTATTTTGTTTTCCAAAGTGAACCAAGTGAAAAGTTTGAGTTTCATGGCTAATTTCCATTTCCACATAGCTTTCCTCCATCCCCCTATAGTCTGCTGCCAACTGATCTCTACTAGTAATAGTACTAATTCACTTTTTCTAGCAGAAAATTCGCACAAAAATTATATTAGATAATAATTTTTTTTACATCATCAAAATCCTTTGTCCAAAAATGACAAAAATTGCCTATTTATCTCCGCTGAGCAGTCAAAAAATAAAATTGTTCACAACTCCTTACAAACATATATAATGCTCCTCCAAACGAAAAACAAACCATCTCCTTTCACTTAATAATGTAACCATTCTTACTTAGAAACAAACTTCCAAAAAACCAAAAGGGGACCACAATGAAAGAGATTAAAATATATCAAAATGGCGAGTTGGTCCCGCTATCTCTCTGTCGCAACTGTAGTATAAAATGTTTCCTTTTGTTGACGAAAGTGCATGCTTAGATAACTTACCTGCCTCCTCATTTCTCTCCCTGAGGATGTGTTGGAAGCAGATACCCCAGAAGGAGACCAGGTCCCTAACTTTGCATTTTCACCCTTCAATATTCGTGGCTTGTAGATTTCCTTTTTGTTTTAGCCAATCAATTATCACCTTTGAATCACCCAAAATATGAATATAGTGCAGGTCCAAGTGCTTTGCAATGACAAGCGATGCCTAAGCTCCCAATAACTTTGCTTTTGTATTTGTTCCAGCTCCGCAGTTGAAGTACCATCTATAGTCCGGAGACTCGCTGCATTTTATGGCACCCCCTACACCACAATTGGTTCCCCCAGCTACCGCGACTCCATCAAAAATAGCCAACGCATAACCATTTATCCGGATGATCGGGCTCAATCTTAAACTCTGTTTTTTAAATACAAAAGGCGATTTAACTAGAGCACCTAAAGTCCTATAAACAACCGCCCAGGTCGAGGGAGAATTTCCTTCAAAGAGAAATATGTTGCGCTCCAACCAAATGTTCCAACACATAAGGACTAGAAGTTTTTAAGATAAGGATTTAATTTTATTCCAGGCATCCATACAGTTATTAAGGGTTTGTCCCATCCAAGAGAGATCGTGATTTAGGATCTGAGAACATTTTTCCCACGTTGATAAAGTAAAGGGACAATGAATAAAAAGGTGAGAATTATCTTCGGTCTGTTGTTTGCATGGGAGACAAATACTCGGGCCCAACCAACCTTTCTTTTGTAGTATATCCCAAGTTAAGAGCCTATTCTCCGAAGCCAACCAGAAAAATAAAATAATCTTCAATTGTAAATGCCAATTCCACATATTTACCTTCCATCCTTGCCACGTCAAAAGATTCTAAGTAGAAATAAGTGCCTCATAACAATTTTTGACATTTAAATTCCTCGATAAATCACCACCAGACCATAACAGTGAGTCTTTTGTGTCCGCTTGGAGGGTGACCCCTGCTCTGTTTAACTCAACAGTATAAAAAAGCCATTCAGTCGCAAGTATACCTGTTAACTCCAAGTCTTCATCGCTTTTCCAAACCTCAGCGAAAGTTAAAGGGTCCTGAAACTTGGAAGCTTGAGCTAATGTGGTAACATGATTCCTATTTAAAAGTGTGATGAGCTCCTCACTAAGAAAGGACTTGTCGCCTATGCCGAGAATCTTATCACACCCAATGGTAATGAGATGACCTGCTCCAGGATGCCAGCTGAGCCAATGGTTGATAACTGGAATCGTGCGAATAAGACTAGACCACACCCTTGAAACATAAGTAAGGTTATGCGAAGGCTTTCTAATCCAGTTTATAATAGTGGAATTATGGACATATTTGTCCATAACAACCTGGTGCCAAATACTTTCCTGAGTTAAAACCCTCCAAAATGTATTAGCATTCAATGCCAAATTAAAATGGTAAAGATTACGGAACCCCCAACCCCCGTTTCATTTTGGTCTTGAAAGGATCTCCCATTTGCACAAATGATATTGTTGGGAATCAGAACGACCATTCCATAAGAAGTGGAACATCACTTTACGAATCTTGTTTATGACTATGCGAGGCAAGCACTCCATAGACATCCAATAGACCGACTGCCCTTCCATCATTGACTTTACCAAAATGTATCTGCCACCTAGTGAAAGCTGCCTGTTATACCATCCGCCAATTTTCTTTGTTAATTTTGATACAAGCCACTTTGAATCAATTCCGTGATGAGGCCCTGTCTTTAAAAAATACCCTATATATTTAAACCCACAAGATAGATCACTTAAGGAGTAAGGTAAGATTGTTTTGTAAGGGATCAGTTTGTCATCATTGAGACCTTCAAAATGTACAGTTGACTTTGTTTGATTCACCGAGAGACCAAAGGCACTACAAAATAGGCCAATGATGTTATTGATGTCCCTCCATTCTAGTAAACTCACCCTTGACATAATGAAAACATCGTCCACAAACAAAATATGCAAAATTTTTGTCAACCTAGAGACTTTTATACCTGTAATAATGCCTTCCTCAAAGGATTTTTTCAGCAATAAACTAAGACCTTCCATTACTAAGATGAAAAGAAGGGGGGATAAGGGGCATCCTTGATGGACTCCCCTCTCACTTCTAAAGAACTATGTAGCCTCCCCATTAAGCAATACAACAAAGGAAGATGAATTTACACATGACATAATCCAATTTGTCATCTGGATCCCCAATCCAATTTTTAGTAGGATCAGTGTTAAATGATCCCAGTCAATACAGTCGTAAGCTCTCCTTAAATCTAGCTTTAATACAAGGGCTTTTATCTTTTTCTTTTTATGATGTGGATGCTTTCATGGGCTATGCCTATGGCATCTTGTATGCACCTATCTTTTAAAAAGTCCATTTGTTCAATAGAGATTGACCTGGAAAGAAACGGTTTTAATTGATTGGCAATAATTTTTTATACTACCTTGTAGCATAGGTTGTAGAGTGATATTGGACGATAATTGTCGAAGGTTTTTAGATTATTTGCCTTGGGGATCAAGGTCAAGAACGTTGAGTTTAGTCCTCCCACAATAGATCCTAGTCCTCGCTATGATTCTTCCACCATAGCAAGAAGATCCTCTCCAACTAGATCAAAGAAGAATATAAAAAACTCAGTTGTCCACCCGTCCGGACCTGGACTCTTATCCTTCTTAAAATGAACTAGAACTACTTTCAGTTCCTTTAGGGTAACTGGATCATACAACGAGATAGACTCCTCATCATTTAACATCTGAGGAAAGACATCAATTACCTTGTATTGATCACTACTAATTGGATTGGATGGCGCCTTGTAGAATTCCTTGAAGTAGTGGACTGCTTCTCTCTTTAATGCATCCTGATCATTGACAAAGGCACCATTCCCTATATTGATCTCCCAAATATGCTTTCTAACCCTATTGTGGTTAGCAAACTTGTGAAAGTACTTTGTGTTGTTGTCTCTGTTGGTCAACCCGGGAGCTCTGCTACAAATGCACCAAAGTTCTTCTTCACTTCATAAAATACCATTTCTTTCCTGTTCACACTATAGAAGAGATAATTCGACTACTTGATTTGATGGGTCTCCTGCCAAATATCTTATGTAATTCTTTATATCTGATTCAAACACAATCAATTTGGCTCTGTTTCTTGCAATGTTCTCTTTATTCCAGATTTTTGTTTTCTTTTTTAACACCTGTAAACAATAGTAACTAATTCACTTTTTTTCCACAAGAAAATTCCACTGTTATTTTTGTATTATAAATAAAACTGGCTTACATATGATTCAAAAGATAACAAAAAAAACTGCAGATTCAAAAAAAGAGACTTCTGAATTTCCCAAAATACCACTTGGCTACTAAAACGCCTTTGAGTCCCCCGTATTATAACACATACCGATGATGGCTACTGATCACCTTCCAAATAACATCGTACAAAAAAATACATCCCTACAGAGTATTTTGATAAGGAGCAACATAGATTATGTGGCCAGAAACTGTGGTGAAACCACAGACCTGGTAAAAGCACTAATATAAAAACTAGCCAGGCAATACCCAAGATCTTGACAATCATTAGTACAGGTCGAGTGATAAAATAGGACCCTCTTGGTCCTCCATACACTGATAGTAATAAAGAGTGATAAAATAGGACCCTCTTGGTCCTCCATACACTGATAGTAATAAATTTTGCCCGGATCCTTGTGAAGAGCCTGTTTTGAAAGGCTATCCGCCATTTGGTTATACTCCCTATAGACGTGAGAAAAAGTTATATACTTCCAGCCTTCCAAGGAAACAACTTGTAGATCACCCTTACTACTCAGCTAATCGATAATTATTTTAGAGTTTCCATGCACATGTAAATTCTGAATGGATAGCTGGGACGCCAGAGTGAGGAGGGCCCATGCCCCCAACATTTCTGCCCTAGTATTTGTTCCCTGTCCAACATTAAGGATCCATTTGTAACTGCAAAAATCTGAGGTTTTGATTATGCCACATGCAACTGAACTATGTATATCCAATCATCGAACAACCATCCTCTGTTTAACTTTGTGTTCCCTTTGAGCTAAAAGTACATGATGCACCACCCTCTGCACCGATGGAACTCTGTCTTTGAAGATGACCAAATTCCGCTCCTTCCATATATACCAACAGGTAAGTGCCGATAAAGTCGTAAGAGAAGAATTCTTTGGGAACCACCTCCTGAAACAATCCTCTAAATCATGACCATCCCAGGTCCCCATGAAATTTGTGTGTAAATTGATCTTCTCCTAGACTTCACAGGTAAAGACGCAATCCACTAGGATATGTTTAGTAGATTCACAATTCTTCTTACAGAAGGAACAGATGCCCATGCCGATGAAACCTCTCCTTTGTAGATTGTCCTAGGAGAGTATGCAATCCTCTACAACCAACCAAATAAAAAGTTTATTTTTTGGGGCACAATCCCATGACCAGATCACCTTCCTCCAACCTCGAATGGTTTGGGTCCATTTCAGTTTTTCCATAGCCACATACACATTCTTGACAGATAAATGCCCCGATTGATCTCCTCCTATCCAGATTAGATCATCTAGTCTTTCATGCAGCATCACTCCCGTGTTAATCAGAGCACATCTATAGCGATTCCATTCAATATACATGTGACCAGTAAAACCCAGCTCCTTACCTGTTATCCAATTAGAACAAACCATACCAATACCTGGATCATGAAGAACCTGGAAAAGGAAATAAAAACCTTTTTGATTTAAAACTGTAACTAAATCCGTCGATAAGAGTGCCTTGACTCCCAAACCCAAAATGTAATCATTTCCTATTAGAATGGACCAACCTGACCTCAACCTCCACGCCAGCCAGTACATGAAAAGGTGAAAAGATTTTAATAATTAAATCCAGGTCTGAGATCCTTTTAATACTGAGACATTCACAGTTCAGAGCCACCTCTTCACAGAAACAAAAGGAAGATACTTTGATATCATTACCTGATACCATAATCCGTCGTGATTCACTTACACAAACAAACATTGAATGTTGCATTTAAGGTATTGAAGTTGTAACTATACCATGTGAATGAGGAGTATTCCAAATATCATTAATTGCAAGAAGAAAAAATAAAAATGATATAAAAGTAATATGAACAAAATTTTGCATTTTAAATTTTAATAAAAGAAGTTAAAACTATTAATATAATGACTATTCAGTGGGTGCTTTTCCTACACGAGCGAAGTGGGTAGATGCGCTGTGTTGTCGACATAATAAAACGGGAAAATCACCGACAGAAGGGAATGGAAGCACCGCAGCTGAAAGATAAGAGTTGTTCTGGTTCATTCTCATAGGATTCATCCTCTAATTCAATTTCCATATTTTTTGAATTCTTCCTCCTAGTTCAATTTCCATCTTGTTGGTCCGTTGGTTGGCTGCCTAGATTACTTACAAATACCTTCCGAGTCAGTCGCCTCACTTGAGGAAGAGGATAGTTGGATCATCGTTATCCTCTCTCTTATTTCTGGGTCCGTTGGTGGGCCGCTGCTTCAATAAGGAAGAGAGGAAGAAATTCTTTTTGTTACAATTCTGAACTGCAATGGTTTAATGGTTTAGTTAGGGTTTATCAATTCTGCAATGCAGTGGTTTAATTAGGGTTTAGCTATTCTGCAATGCAACGCAGATGGTGCTATTGGTTTTTAGTCTCTTCTTCACCCAAATTGTCTTTCCGCCATTCATAGTTATCGTTCTTTTTATCAGAAATATAGTTCTGCTCCTCTGGTCTCCTTGTATTCAATCTCTGTTTTTTTTTTTTATTTCCTTCTATTGTTGCTGTTCCCATTTATTTATTTCACTTTTCCACCTTTGCTGACTGCACAGGCTCTGTTGTGTTCTTGGTTTTTCCCTTCATTTCATTGTTACTGCACTTTGGCTTGGCTGTATGGTCAATGCATGTCAGTTTTGAAGGCCGAGACTCTGTGCACCGGGTTTATCCATTTGGAAATGAAGATAACGGAACTAACTTATCTGCATAGAGAACAAATGATTATTCTTATTGTGAATATTCTGATAGAATTTTGTTTAATTTGTTTCCTCCCTGCCCTAATTCTTAAATAATTTTCGTTTAACTCATGCATTGATTGCAAGATAGAATGGAACTCAAGTTTCCTTGATCATGGCACTACAATATTTGGTTGACACCACTCTTATTTTGGGGAGTGATGTGTTT
>CBVK0100710396.1:0-12593 GCA_900067695.1 Picea abies
TTTTACTTGATCATATTTAAAATTTACTATGGTGGCTAGCTGATTGCCACCTCTGAGTGATTAACAAAGATTAAGTTTTGTTACAAACAAGAGAGATGTGAATGTATATATTAACCTTTACTAGTCACAAAACCACGGGTCACATAGTAGTTAATGATTTCGTTTTAATTTTTAATTTTTTCTTTTATTATAGCTTGGTAATTTAAATTCTAAAATGTTTCTCAAATAATTTTGATTTTTTTCAAAATATCAGATAGCTTTTACACTAAAATAATTAAATAAAAGTAGATAGAAACATTTTTTTCTCTTAACCACCTAAGTTAAATTTAAATGTCAAAAATATTTGAAAATATTTTATTTCTCTCTAAAATATCTTATGAATTGAACATAAGTGAGGACGATGAAACTCTTTTTTTTCTTAACCATAGAATTTATTAAATTTTTTTGGAAACATCTCATCATACCCTCAAGCACTTCATGCTACAAGTGAGGTTTGAACATGTTGAGGAGAAAAACATTTCAAGAACATGTGTAGGGAGGACATAAACTTCTCTACTCAACCATTTAATTGATTAAAAATGTTTAGAAACATTCTATCCTACCCTCAAATACTTTTAAACACAAGTGAGGTTTAACATTGGTAGGAAGGATAAAAAAATATTTCTTTAACTATCTAAACTAAAGCAAATTGACAACAATATTTGAAAACATCTCCTCCAAACTTCAAGAAATTAAATGATTGTAAGATTACTTGTACCTTTGGATCCTGAATTAACCCACAAAAGACTTGAGCATACTAACAACTTCTCCTATGCACTACACATGGTAGACTCAATTATTTATAAATTATAACTTCTAAGTAGATTACAAATAATAAAAACTCTCTTAACCAAACATATATGTAAGTGTCATATAATTTATGTTTATTATTACAAATTCAATACCAAATTATTATTGAAAATAAATTATGTTTCATATAGTTTATATTATTTATTATAAATTTAACAACTAATTCTTTGATAGACAAAGGATATCTAAATTTTATTCATGAACCTAAAAACACAACATTATATATTCAATACTTAAATTAATTATTAATTTGTTTATCTTTATTATTACAAATTTAATATCAAATTATTATTGAAAATAGATTATGTTTCATATATTTTATTTTATTTATTACAAATTTAATTGCTAATTACTTGATAAACAAAAGATATTTAAATTTCATTTATGAACCTAAAAACACATCATTATATATTCAATACTTAAACTAATTGGTTCATTGCACCGTGTAACCAGGACTTTCCAGGTGGTCACCCATCCCAAAATACCTCTGGCTCAAGCACCCTTAATTGTGGAGTTTTCCCTACAATCAAGCCCACTTAGCTTACTACCTCATTTGCAAAACCTTAGCAAATATTGTTCCTTATAAATTATTCGATTAATCCCAAAAATAATATCTAAATAAAAAATGTTACAAAAAAAATCCTAAAATAATTAAATAAGGAAGGTTACAATGGTTAAAGTTCTTTCCTATCTAAATGTATATCTCTCTTACTAATAATTCCATGTTGAAACAAGAAAAAAAACCATAGTTATAACTGATAAAATTCCTTTCTATATTAAAATTTTCAAACATATTTCTATGCAAAGGTGCTCTCCATACTAACACCATTGTGGGAGTATAAAAGAATGAGCGATAAACTGTAGAGTTCCTTCCTACTAACACCGTATTGAGAGAATTAAAAAAGAATGAGCGATCAATTGTAGAGTTCCTTCCTACTAACACCGTATTGAGATAATTAAAGGAAGAGTGTTATAATTCCTTCCCCTCTAAAATTTTTGTTCCTTCCTATGTATAAAGTGTGCTTCTCTTATTGAGAATTAAAGGAAGAGTGCTATAATTATTTTCTCTCTAAAGTTTGAAATAAACTTTAAGAAGAAGAAAAAATAAGAAATAGTAAAAATTTAAAAAATAAGAAATTGTAAAAATAAAAAAAATAACAATTAAACATTTTGATAATAAAATTTAAGTTTAAAAAACAATAATTAAACATTTTATAATAAAATTTAAGTTAGTTAATAATCATAAAACATTTTGATAATAAAATTTAAGTTTAAAAAATAACAATTAAATATTTTATAATAAAATTTATGTTAGTTAATAATCATAGTTGAAATATATTTGAATAAATATTAAAAATAATGTAGATGGTATTTTTTTGTATGTTGAAATTCTTTGAAATTCCAACTAATAAAATTTAAGTTAGTTAATAATTATAATTGAAATATATTTTAATCAAACATTAAAATAGTGTACGTGGTATGTTTGGTATGTTGAAATTCTTTGAACTTTTAGTTGTAACATTTAAAAAAATGTTATTTTATGTGGAAAAGTAATGTGATTTTAGAAAGTAATGTGATTTTATATAAATAGAAGATTAAGAAATATTTTTACAATAGATTTGAAAATAAAACTATTTATTTATTAAGTGATAATATGAAATTAATTTTAAAAATCTAAATCAATATTATTTTTTTTAATATTTTTTTTAACAATCACTTTTTATGTATAATGGATAATAAGACTCTCTATAATAAATAAAAATTCAAAAATGTACACAAATATTTTATTAAAAAAAAAATAATATATAATGTTTTTGTTATTAAATTTTTTAAATAAAATAATATATAATGCTTTTGTTATTAAATTTTCTAAAATCAAAAGAGACCACGGAGGAAAAACTTTCAAACTTGCTTCTAACACCACTTTATACATTGAAATAATAAAATACATAACTGTATCAACCATGAGACCACTTTATACATTGAAATAATGAAACACATAAGTGTATCTACCATGAGAAATAAATAGTATAAAAATTTAATGTCTACTCAATGAATAAGTTTGATAGGACTTTACCATGTATAAATAAATTTTATTATTATAATAAATAGATGCTAATAAATAAATAATATATATTATATGTAATATGAGAATATAAAAATATAATGTCAAATTAATGAATAAGTTTGATTTTTTTATATAAATAAACAAAAATAATACAAAAAAAATATTTTCAGAAAAAAATAGAAATATTTAAAAAAAATATTTAATAAGCTTTCATAATGGTCAAATATATTGTATAATAGTTTTATTTAAATAGATGTACCATAGACAAACACATAAAAAATAAGAATAAGGATGTGTATGTGTATTGTTAATTTAAATGAATTATAGTAAAAAAAATTAATATTTGTGATTTCATTTTCTTCATGGAAACAAACAATTTATATTGTTAATGATTAATATTTAAAGTGTTAGAAGATTTCAACAACTATGTGATATAAAAATGAAATTAATGCATGCATTAAAATGAAATTAGAAAGGAAAATACTATACTTAAAGTTATTTTTGATGAGGTCTTGCATTTCTATTATTAGATGGTACATAGAAATTGTATTAATACAAACAAGTATTGAAAAGGATTATGATCTTGAATGTAGTGATTGTCATGAATTACGAGAGATGTCCAATTGTAAGTTTGAGTAGAGGTTAGTTCTTTCTCAAAGTAAATAAGCAAAGTGTAATTTTCCTAATACATAGAATGTTATAATATAAAGATAAAGTATTATTCATCCATTAGTTTATATAAAAAACATGCTAGAATATAATTTCATTACTAGTCAACAAACATGCTAGAATAAAATTTCATCAGTATTATGTTTTACTTTAATAATCCTCTCACCCCCACCCCACTCTTAATATTATGTTTTAATATAATAATCCCCCTCACCCCTATCCTCATATTCGGGTGGGGATATTGTTATAGTAAAACATATAAAAAAATGAGGGTGGGAGTGGGGGTATTGTTAAAGTAAAACATAATATGTTTTACACTAACAATCCCCCCACCTCCACCCTCATATTCGGGTGGCAGTACAGGGATTGTTAGAGTAAATCATAATATGTTTTACTCTAATAATCCCCCCAAACCCACCCATATATGAGGGTGGGGGTGGGAGGATTATTAGAGTAAAACACATTATGTTTTACTCTAATAATTCCCCCACCCCCACGTTATATCATAAAGATAAAGTATTATTCATCAATTAGTTTATAAAAAACATATGCTAGAATATAATTTCATCACTAGTTAACAAACATGCTAGAATACAATTTCATCACTACTGATGATTATAAGGACGCTCACATGCCAACTAATTCCCCAATGAAGTCACTATATGTATTAGATGTTATCTATTCACAAACACACATATCAATCACATACTATATTAAAATAAATTATTTACATCACCATGGCCAAACATAGTAAGTGAACATAATTATCTCTAATTAATTCAATACTAAAGTCATTCTCTATTTTATTATTATTAGATACAGAGTCATTCTCTATTTTCTTATCATTAGACATTAAAAAAGAACACTGTTCCAATACTTATAACTTTATGGATTATTATATTTTGTTTGGCATCTTAAGTTTATTTTATGGTTCTATCACTTCTTAAGAGTAAAAATTGAAATACCCACCAAAATATCACAAAACAAACACTATGTTATCAAGAAAGTTTATTGACTGAATATTAATTAATGAAGTGGAAGGTAAACAACAATAGACATAGTAACGAAGCAACTTAAAAAATACTCAAGAAATGAAATGATGGATATGTTAAAGGAGGGAGGAAAGTGATATCATGGAAAATTTAAGTTGGATAAAGTAGTAAGGTAAGAGATGATTCTATGATAGTGAATTAAGATATAATTATAAAATGAAGATAGGATAAGGGTGAGATAAATAATATATCATGAATGATTTAAGATGGATAAAGTAGAAATGTAAGTTTAAATGGATGATTTTATGATATAAAATCAAGATATAATTACAAAATGAATTAGATCATTAAATTAAAAAAGTTCAACAAAAATGTATGTTTAAAGAGATAATTTTATAATAGAAAATCAAGATATAATTATAAAATGAACTAGATCATCAAATTAAGAAATCTCTAAAAGGGTTGCATCACATAACTAATCTCAAAGGAAGATACTCATAATAATAAAATGTAATATTATTAATGAATAATGTATAACTGGTGTAATTGTTGCAATGGAGTTTACCTCTTTATATATTATTATTTACTAAGAAAATAATTCCCACTTTTTTTTCCAATAGAAAATTCACACAAAATTATATATTAGATTATAATGTTTTTTACATCACAAGTGCTTGATCAATAAAGACTGATCCCTTTCGATCCACTTGGACACACGTAATTGTCACACAAACTGTCACAAAGACCTTTACAAAAAAAACAATTATCACTAGTACCATATACAAACTACCACTGAGCTTGGGCACTGATAATATATAGGATATTATCACCACATGATTAAAAAAAAAAAAAAAACTTGCATTTCCATGTCAAAATAAACTGATCAGATTTAAAATAAAAAAACTATGGGTGGAATTAAAATATATCGATATGGATTGGAGGCCCCACTGTCTCTTCATCCCAAGTAAAATAAGATAATCTTCCTTTCATCGCTGAGAGAGAATTCTTTGATAATTGATCTGCCTCCTCATTTGATTCCATATAGATGTGTAAAATAAGATAATCTTCCTTTCATCGCTGAGAGAGAATTCTTTGATAATTGATCTGCCTCCTCATTTGATTCCATATAGATGTATTGAAAGCAGATACCTTGAAAAGATGAAGAAAATTCCAAAATTCTACTTATGAATAATTCCCACTTATGAATAAGGATTTGATTCCATGTAAATGTATTGAAAGCATATACCTTGAAAAAATGCAAACAATTCCAAAATTCTACTTATAAATAATTCCCACTTATGAATAAGAAATAAACTACTTAACATAAAAAAGTAAACATTAACATGTATCTAAGTGAATTTATTAGATAATCAACCTTATATCTTAAAAAAATATCCCATCCAAATGATTTACAAAATGTTTTAGACTATGTAATAAAATTGTAATAAAATGTTGAAATTACTAATTTAAGAATTACATATATAAATAATGTTTAGTATGTAAATTTAAAAAAAATGAACTTAAAAAATAAATCATAAAGTGATTTTATTACATAGTCATCCTTATATTTTAATATTTTAATAGAAAAATCGAGTACAAATAATTTACAAAATGTTTTAAACAATATAATAAAATGCGAGAATTGATAATATAAGAATTATATATATATATATATATATATATATAACGTAATGTCTCTTAAATAAATTTAAGAGAATGTGAGAATTGATAATATAAGAATGATCATATATATATTGATAACTTAATGTCTTGCAAATAAATTTAAGAAAAATAAACTTAAAAAATGTCATTCGTACACATCTAAGATTTGGTATAATACATAGGAAAGTGATAGAATGGTAAATATAAAAGTGTTGTTTGATTAACCTAACAATGGATTTATAACAGTAGGAGATGTTAATAGGGAGTGGAAGAAAAATAAATATAAAAATGCATGTGACTTAAAAAAAAATGAGTAGTTAATGCAAAGGTTGGCATGGATTTATTTTTATCTTGAATTAAATCAAACATAAAATTATATAAAATTATAGTGTTGTTTAATTATTTTGTATTTTTTTTTATAATATAAATTTGTAGGAAATTATAACTTTTTGTTGTTAAAATTTCATTTTTGAATGTAGAAATGTATTTAATTTAAATGTAGAAATTATATGTCTCTTTAAAAATTGAAATAAATAAATAAATAAAAAATATTAAAAAATAATTTTATTTTTACTTTTCAAACTCATTTATATAAAAATAAAATAAAATTTTAAAGTTTTTACTTTTTGTATTACTACCTTTTTTTTTTATTAATTAGAGCTCTTAATTATTAGTTTATAATTTAAGTTGGAGAAAAAAATATTTTTATTGATTTTTAGTTTAAATACAAAATAAGCTTTGCTTTTCAAATTTTAAGTAAAGTTCATTTTATAAAACTTCATTTCTTATTTAATATGTTGAAATATGTTATTATTAATGGAGTGTTATGATAGTTAATTAAACCACATTTATAAGTTTTCATAATAATAATAATAATTATTATTATTATTTAGAAATTTTAATTTCCAACTAAAATATTTTAAAAGTAACTATTTTTAAAATTATAAATTTTATTTTTATAAATTTTAAAATTAATTAGATTTCAATTTACAAAATTAAAAATTTTCATAATTTTATTTATATATAAAAATAATATGAAAGTATTCTTTTAATTTCTTTTTAGATTTGATATACTAATTTTGGTTTTATTAGATGTTAACCACCACCATCATCATTAATAAATATTCATTTTTCTAAATTTTAAAAAATAACATTCTATTTTATATATTTAAAAAATTAATAAAATTCTAACCACTTAAAAATAAATAAATAAATATTTATATACAATTTTATAATAATTATTTATTATATATTTTAAAATAATTTTTTAAACTTTTATAACTATAATGATGGGAAATACAACTATATATATTTATATAGTTTTTGGAGAATTAAATTCATTGTTTTGATGATATGCTATGTGATAATTGATTTTAATCATAACAATATTGATATCTATTATTTGCAAAAATCAATATATTATTTAACTCAAATTAATTTATAACACAAATTAATTTATTATTTAACAATCTAAAATATATTTTTAAATTTTATTTTTTTTACATAAATAAATATATATCTTATTAATATTGATAGATTGTTTTTTTTGGTTTTGAAATTCTATCTAATCATTATTTTTTATTTTTTATTTTTGTTTACATAAATAAATATATATCTTATTAATATTGATAGAATTTTTTTTTGGTTTTGAAATTCTACTTACTCATTATCTTGGACACATAAAAATTATATATTGAAAAATAGTGTTGAGGTTTTAAGAATTATGTATAAAATTAAATAAAGGATTAAAATTAGCCATTAAGATCAAATATGTTGTTGAGAATAAAGAAATATTGAAGAATTCAATTAGTCATTGAGGTAAATTATTGAGTTGTTCCTCAAATGGGGTGACACATAGCACTCAAGTGCCACATTGCACCAGGCTTGGCCAGGTCATAAATAAAGATGGTCAACTCCCATCCCCTCGACATTAAGAATGGGAGCCAACCATAACTGGCCAGGTCATAAATAAAGATGGTCAACTCCCATCCCCTCGACATTAAGAATGGGAGCCAACCATAACTGTCAACCGGAAGCCATGGGACTTCTCCCTCGCGTGAACAACCTAGCGGCCAAGGAATTCAATGCTAGGGAGGCAATCATGGGAGTTGTCCCGTTGCATCTCCTGGTGATCATCCACCTTTGCATTAGAATTCCTCATTTCATTTTTGGTTCGCACTAGGCTTGCAGTCTTGAGCTTGGGAGCAGCCATTACTACACCCTTTGCAATTTCACCATTAGTATCATCCTCTCGATGCCCCGAAAGCAAGGAAATTCGCATCGCAGGCTAGCATAGTGCAACATGGATGGAAGGTAGAAATGGTTGCAAAGGCTTGAGAGGGCACTCTCAATTTCCCACACTCAGACAGCTCAGATTGCTTACAGGGATGGCAGTGAAAGGATGGCCTGGTCACTTCCAACAAAGTTTGTGGAGGAGGCCATCCTAGAGGAGCCCATACAACTACCTCCAGAGGCTATGCTCTTCACAGTGCCAGAGAATTGGAAGCCTCCAACCAGCTTCCCTGAGGATGAAACTCAGGCAATTACAACTGCTCACCGTAGTATAGGCTCCATGGACTCACAAATGGAGGAATTCCTTATCTGTTATGTTGAGGAGGAGATCGCAGAAGAGTGCCTCCAAATGGCCACTCAAGATGACATAATCTCTGTAGGCCTCACTTCTTTCAGAGCCTCAGATCATAAAGGCGACCCTGGGAGCACAGGGACGAGAGAAGAGGACGGGGTAGAGGAGGGGAGCGCGAGAACGGACCACCAGGATCGAGAAAAGAAGGGAACATGGGTTACAGAAAGTGAGGCAAGGGGTGGTGGCATGTTGAAGGAGGGTGGCGAGGTCCTTACACCACCTCCTATTTCGACAACACCAGACCAGTTGCGTGTCCCTCCTCCCTTGTTCCAACCGGAACAAATCGACTTGGTGTTTGATTTGAGGCACTAGATGGCAGACCAGGTCTACCATGGAACACTCATGAGCCAACACATAGACATTCTTTATGATTCTTTCTCCAACGCGCCAACAAAGAAAATATTTTCGACATGTGCGAGACTCTATGCCCTGCCAACTTGGAACAAAATGCCCAATGAAGACCTCAACTAGTAATTTCTTGGCTAGGATTTCCTTCTGGTTATGGTTAGATTCTTAGGCCCTGGTTAGGATTTTAGTAAGTTAAAACTCTTTTCTGCTTAGTCTATTTTTAGTTTCCGTTGTCATGGACAAATGCACAGAATATAGGTTGCCACCTGTCCTGGTTTCCTCTGGGTAGGGCAGATGGTGGTCTGCCACTTTTGGACATGGTTATCCAAGGCTGCCAATTATTCTTGTTTCCTCTATTTTGGCGGAACAGTTGGAACCCCAAGGACATATTTTTCCTTTTTTTTATGATATAATATAACAATATCCGCTCTCTTTTTTACTTTAAAAAAAAATTTATTGAGTTGTTGAGAATAATAAAGTGGTAAAAGGTGGTTGAAACTTGAGATTCATTACTAATAAAAATAATAATATTTCTTAATAATTAAATGATATCGTTGATAATAAAGTCTTAACTTATTTGGATTAGTCATAGTAAAGTTTACAATGTCATTGACAAAGTTTAAAAATAATTAATACTAATGTTGATATAAGATACTAATAACGTTAGTATCATAAAATAAATAAATGGAATAAACAAAGAGAAAACAATGAAATAAAAGGTATTTTGCTAGATGAGAAGGATGAAACAAAACAAACTCATGGATAATGATGATACAAATGGAACAAGTAGATTGTGAGGGACATATGAAAATTGAAAAGATAAAATGGAGGGAAATGATCGAAACAATAATGTGATTGAAAACCAATGAAAGGTAGGCTAATCATAAAAGTGGTGAGTGGGTTTCTAGGATTGGCTAAGTTTTTAGCCATTTCACAATTAAATTTATTAGGAAATTTTTCAATTTCAATAGCTTCTCGAATCATGTGAGAAGACTAATAGGGGTTTGAGGCTATAATTTTAGTTTGTTCAAATAAAATGAGGTGCTTGGATTTACATGATTGTTTGTCTATAACTAATTTGGAGATTCAGTTGTGGGTAGTATGATCTATATTTTCTTTAAGATGAGATTTGAAGGATCTACCAGTTTGAATTATGTAATATTTTCCATCGGAGCAAGGGGTTTGGTAAACTCTTCAGCCCAACATCGATTCATATTTATCCTTAGCAGTTATAAAAATTTGTTTAATGGTTTTATAGGGTTTGAACATAAATTTGATATTCTTCTTAGCCAATAGTTTTGAGATAATATCATTGGTGCCTTGGATGTAGAGAAGGCATATGAGAGAAGGAGGAGGGGATGAGGATGAGGACATTTTTAATCAAAGAGGAATAAATTCATATATGAAACAAATAAGCATCTCTCCAGATAATCAAAGAGGAATAACTTTGAAAAAGATAGGTGGTTTCTAAAGACACCATTACAACACTTCTAAAGCACAAGGCATTGTGATCAACATATCAAAATGCATATTGAATATGCATACCATGTTAAAAATTATTGTCCTGTGATAATGACCTATTGGGTCCTCTATGTATATCCTCAATATAAAACTAACCTCCATGGAATCGGGAAGATCTTTTCCACATACAACTGTCGATGGTTAGAGTTGACTTTGTCAAATCTACATTGTCTAGTCGACTCGTCAAGGTTTCTCAACTCGATCATCCATGCCTCCAACTTGTAATTTATTTCTTGGTTGATCTATTGACTAATCGACTATATTGAACTACTAGGAAGCTCTACGACTGATAGGATTTTCGATTACTCCATTGACTATTTATATATATTGGTCAATCTCTTAACTAGATGATTTTAGGAGAAGGGTGATGAACCATCAAAACTTGAGGTTCCAACAAACCCCCATCAAAACAATGCTCTAGATATCTATAGATTTAATTATGTCAATAAGACAATCATCATAATTGTAGCTTCCTGAAGCCAAGAATTCTACAGAGCTTGATAAACCTAGCTTCATACAAGGTTTTGGTAATTTTATTAGAAATCTAATCATCTCTACTAGAATAGACAATAATGACATCTTTCTCTTGAACTAACCACATGAAATAGTGAGCATGGAGATTGATATGCTTCATTTTACTATGTGCAACATGATTTTCATCATTTTGCATTGCACTCTGATTATCAGAATAGAGTGTATTCGAGGTCTGTATAGGAAATTCAAGTTCTCCTAAGAAATTGAAAGTACACACTAACTATTCCTGCATCAATGGAACTATGATATTTTTCCTATGAAATTGACATAGAGACTGCCTTCTATTTATTGGATGACCAAAACAATGGTCCAATGTCAAAAAGAAATAAATAGCTATAATTGGACCGACCATTGTTTCTTCCCTAGTTAGACTATGTGAATTTGACTAACGAATCTGAACTTCGACAATATTTGACACCAACATTAGTGGTACCCTTGATATAATGAAGAATCCTTTTGAGATATTTCTAGTGGTTTTCTCTATGGTCCTGGTTAAATTGATAATCCATAATAATATAAAAGTAAATATCAGGTCGAATGTGAGTGAGATAAATAAGATTACTAACTAGTTGTCAATAGAGTGTAGAATTGACTTTGAGAAAATGACAAGTTTTACTTAGCTTTACTCCATAGTGAAAATGAATATCGCATAGCTTATGGTATTCCATCCTAAAACATGTCAAGATATCAAATACATATTTATATTGAGAAATGAATAAACCATCAAACACTCATAATACTTGAATACCCAAAACGTTATGAAAAATACTAATATCTATCGTATCAAAGGAGACAACAAGTTGTCTCTTCAAACTAAGAATGAGATAAATCTTATTTCCAATTATGAAAAGGTCATAAAAATATACAACACTAATCATTGAGGTATTTCCATGGGTATGGAGTACATATAATTGTGATCAGATTGACAACATTTGAAACCAAGATTAAGAAATAAATTTTTGATCATAGCATACTAAGATCTGATAGCTTGCTTCAAACAGGAAAGGGACTTTTGGAATCGAAAAACAAGGTTAGAATCTTCAACAAAACTAGGAGGTTGTTCCATGAAAATTTATTTAGATATGTTTCCATGAAGAAAAACACTATTTAGATCTTAATTAGAAAACATTTATAAACAAATATATAAATAAAAAAATATTCTTACATTATATGTTATATAATAATAATTTATATATTCACTAAATGTATTAAAATACATAATAAATAAAAATGTAAACAAATAAAAAAATAACATAAATAAATAAAACACCTTCCTCTCAAACTTAATTGGATTATATATATATAT
>CBVK0100710416.1:0-20579 GCA_900067695.1 Picea abies
CACAATATTGAAGGCGTTCAAATGCTCTACCACCGAGTCTCCATCTCTCATCCTCAGGTTATAAAACTTCTTTCTCAGGAAAATTTTATTTACTAGGGACTTAGACTAATACAACTTCCCTAGTTTATCCCATAAATATTTGTCTCTAGCTTCCTCTAACAAATTCAGTAATACTGAATCTGAGAGACACGGTCGGATTGTTCTCTTCGCCTTTTGATCCAAATTTTTCCAGTCATCTGCTAAATTTTCTGTAGGTGTAGTACCTAGATCCACCGCGATCCATTGATCTTTGTCCACCTACATATCTTCAATATTGAGCTTCCACAACTGAAAATGTTTCCCATTAAACTTCTCGATCTCCATTTTTGAATTTCTCTCCATTTATTTTCACCTAAGAAATCAATACCACATATCTCCCACTATAACAAGGCTTATCAGAGTCCCGTGACAAACCTTTGACCACAAAGGCATCCCCCTGAAGCCAAAAAAGCTCTAATACCAAATGTAGATTTTAACCTTGTACAATATTTTACTGCAAACAAATTTTCAATAAAACAACACAAAATATACAATGGAAAATACAGGCATTACACAAATAATTTTCCCCTGGAAGCCAAAACCGGGAAAACAAGTATATTCTATATTCATTCATGGTGATACATTGTTTACAATACAGTATACATATAAGAGTCAGTGGCATTCAAAACCCTAACCTAATGACCTGGATTAGTCAACAAACCTAATTTCTTAATCGAAAATAGAAAACCATCGACAAGAACCATGTGCCGAAAACCCGCCCAAAAATAAACACAAAAAATCGAGGCAACTCAAAAAATGAGGAAAAGTGCGACACATTTCCCAAGGAAAAAATAGAGTTGGTTGTGAAAACAATATAACACATACCCAACAAAATCAACATGACCAATCTGGGAGAATTTCTGCTTGATTTTGCTAATTGGAGAAACATCAAGATATTATAGGTTGCTTATAAGGGAAATTGGTCCACATATTTTTTGTTGACTCCCTTATCTCTCATATATATGGAGAGAGGAAGGGGAGAATCCTTTAATAACATAACACCATATATCATTTATACTTATCACACTTGTGTTAGATATATGATCTAGTGGAGCACACTAGTCTTCTCTCTATCTCTCTTGGATATTGTTATGTACTTGGTCTCTCTCTCTTGGAGTCACTAGATTTTTTTTATCTCATTAGAGAATATTGAGGACTAGGGTTAGGGATTTGTCCCTTCATGATCCAGATTGGATCATTATATTATTTTTCAACTATATCGATGCTTTCAGAGTGGAGAAAATTGGAGGAATAAGCTTGTAGGGTCATTTTAGTGGTAGGTCCTAGTTTGGAAAATTGGGGTCCAAAACCCTCTGAAACCATTTTTCAGGCATTAAACAATGTTATTTGGGTGTTCTAAAATTGAATACAT
The DNA here is from genome assembly GCA_900067695.1 of Picea abies. Classification (NCBI taxonomy): domain Eukaryota; kingdom Viridiplantae; phylum Streptophyta; class Pinopsida; order Pinales; family Pinaceae; genus Picea; species Picea abies. The sequence continues at coordinate 1,451 of CBVK0100710416.1, forward strand.
TTTCAACAATGCATAGCATGCATCAATCAGAGATCATATGCAAAAGTTGTGCCTCCCGCAAGTTGACCTATCATGTTGACCACCATGGTACGAGAGGATGCCATGTCAACCCCCATCACTCATGCATATGGGATGAGCCATGTGAGGAATTTCAAGTATTTTCTAGAAGGTCTGAAATATTATCAGAATTCAAGGTGGAGGAATTCAAAACCCTAACCATATATGACTATCGAGATATGATAAATATTAGACTGCTAGGAGGAGAATGGATTTCATTCTATGTTATTGTATTATTTTCCATAGCATAGGATAACAACCAAGAGTGGGGAATTAGAGAACATAACAATGGGGTTAATGTTTTTTACCATCCTAATAGGTCACAAGTCTTAGGTAAATCCATAGAGAGTTCCTTCTCCTCTGTATTTGCATTGTTTCAACACAAAAGAAAAGAGAGCACAACAACCTCACCTTCTAGCTGGGTTTTCTTTTGTAAGGGTTTTCGAGATAAAATGTTTGTGTTATTTTGTGGATGGTGTGTGATTTTGTTTTATTGTTCTCTATTTTTTAAATTTTAATTATTTCAAGCATAAGAAAAAAATCAGTAACTAAATATTCTCGAATCTAAAGGAATTTAACCTTCATGGTGTAGATTTCAATTTTATTTATCATATATGTTGTGACGAACTATTCTAGTGGAATATCCACGATAGTTTACAGATCACTTGGAGATTTGGAGATTAAGGTTTTGAGATGAAACTCTAGGTTGTACTTGGAGAACAAGAAAAGAAGAGGAGATGCATTTCTTTGGAGGACTTTCTAATTGGGTGATTCATGCTTCTTGGATATCCTTGGTATTGGTAATGTTTTCTTGGTCTCCCTAGCTAGGGTTTAGGAGAGCTAGTGAATTGTAATAGTCTTGTAACAAAACTATGGTATATATACATTAACTTCATATTATGAATATTTTTGAAGTTTTTAGCTACCCAATAGTTGTGTAAAATGTATATTTGATTTTCAATCATCTATGTTCTTCATGGTTTGTATTTTTCAAATATATATGTTTTTCAATCATCTATGTTCTTCATGGTTTGTATTTTTCAAATATATATGTCTTTTTTATTTGACATAAGTAAAAGGTGATAATATTAATTTATTTAACACTGTAATTGAAGAATTGAAATGTTGTTTTTTGTTGTTGTATTTATAGGTGTTAATAAATATTTTTAGATATAGTTTATGCATGATAATATTTCCCTAGAGGATCAAAACTTATAAGAACAATTTGATATATTTTCTCTTTGATTGCTAAGGTTTGAAATAATTTCTTTTGCCATTTTTGTTTTAATTGTATTTCATAATATCACTCAAGTCAAAAATTCATAAGATTAAGATTTGGGAAACCTCTAGTCAAAAATTCATAAGATTAAGATTTGGGAAACCTCTAATATGGAGGTGAAATTTCTAAATTGCACAAGAGGGATCTTGTATTTCAGCTAAATATTACATGGGAGAGGTATGGACTTTGTTTGAAGTTGTTGGGTGTGATACTGTATGTAGCTTGATAGAAGCACCTTGACCCTTAGAAGGGTTGTTTCTTCTTCATATTGCAAATTTCCTAGGATGGATATGGCTTTGGTATCTTACTTCTCTTCTAACACTATGTCGAATGTTGAATGGTATTTGGATAGTGGAGCTTCAAGGAACATGCCATATGATGATTCATTATTCAACAAGATTTAGGATCAAGAGGGAGGCATGAATAAGGAAAATTTTAACCAAATGGTCTAGCAAAACATATTGTATTGTTTTCCAAGATGATTGAGGGTGTTGTTGTTTTTGTTGTGGAAGACGGCCTTGGAGAGTGTGGTAAAAAAAAAACTATTTTCACACAAGAAAACAATTTCTCTTCTTGATGACGACAAGGGTTAGATCTCAGTTAGATTACCCGGAAGATGCACATTTTCCTATCTGTTTCTAATTTTCCGAGATCTAATAGGGAGTGGGGAAAAGAGCATACATATATATAAAAGAGTAGTAACTCGGAAGCAAATAATACCAAACCAAAATAATACTCTGCAAAAATTTAAAAAATACGTATTCATGCTTTATACCTACGGATCTAACTGGAATGAGCATATCTTGGGAAAATGAAAACCTTTTTGAGTGAAAAGAAAAGTATTCCTAAATGAAACAAGTGCTCTGACCACAATGGAACAATCTTGTCAGCCCAAACATTTATGGAAATGAAAAAAAATGGAGATGAGGCAACTTGGCTTCATGATCTCGATCTATAACAGGAGTAGGTCTTTAAACAGACTCTAATACCATGTTCGAAAGCATAGGTATTCCAACAGAGGAATAACACTTTCATTAACCTTTCACACAACCATATCAAATATTAACACATTGTTTTTATGTGGTAAAACCCTACGAGGAAACATCCACGATCCCAACCAACGCGACCACTTGGAGCAGTTTATTAATGAAAAAGAAAAAGATTATAGAGAGATTTTACAAGAGAGATTCTCACAATCGATCATCGGAAAATGACCCTACATGATCTTTAAATAGATATCATGGACCAATCGGCTACTAATCCATGGATCAATGTCCATTAAGATCAACGAGAATATGAACCGTTAGATCACTCTATGTTGGGAACATATTGTGACCATCATATTTCCTTACTACAAATGCATACTAATGCATACTAAAGAAACACACTAAAAAACACACTTTTACCTAATGAAAAATCAAACCAAGTAGATATTAAATAACTCCTAAGTGTCTACATATCCTAACAATAATGTATGTCTGATGTCGCTAATTGGAGAAACAACAACATATTGTAGGTTGCTTGTAAGGGCATTGTTCCACATATTTTTGTTTGCCTCACTTATCTCTCATATATAGAGAGAGATGAAGGAGATAATCGGTTAATAACATAAAACCATATACCATTTATTCTTATCACACTTGTGTTAGAGATATGATCTAGTGGAACAAACTAGTCTTCTCTCTGTCTCTCTTGGATCTTGTTATGTACATGGTATCTCTCTCTTGGAGTCACTAGATTTTGTTTATATCATTGGAGAATATTGAGGACTAGGGTTAGGGATTTATCTCTTGGTGATACGTATTGTATCATTATATTATTTTTCATCTATATCGATGCTTTTAGAGTGGAAAAAATTGGAGGACTAAGCATGGAGAGTCATTTTAGTGGTAGGTCCTAGTTTGGAAAATTGGGGTCCAAACTTTCTGAAACCATTTTGAGGCATTAAAAAACATTATTTGGGTGTTCTGAACTCCAAGACCTTTCAAACAATGCATATCATTCATCAATCAGAGCTTGTATGAAAAATTTATGTCTCCCACAATTTGACCTATCATGTTGACCACCATGGTATGAGAGGATGCCATGTCAACCCCCATTACTCATGCATATGGGACGACCCATGTGAGGAATTTCAAGAATATTCTAGAAGGTCTGAAAGATTATCACAATTGAAGGTTGAGGAAGTCAAAACCCTAACCCTATACGACTATGATGATATGTTAAATATTGGACTGCTAGGAGGAGAATGGATTCCATTCTATGTTATTGTATTTTTTTCCATAGCATAGTATAAAAACTAGGAGTGGGAAATTAGAGAGCATAACATATGGATTTAATGTTATGTAAAATCCTATCAGGTCACAAGTCTTAGGTAACTCCATGGAGAGTGCCTTATCCTTTGTATTTACATTACTTCAATACCAAAGAAAAGAGAGCAGAGCAACCTCACCTTCTAGCTGGGTTTTCTCCTGTAAGGGTTTCCGAGATAATGTTTTTGTGCTATTTTGTGGATGGTGTGTGATTGTATTTTATTGTTCTCTATTTTTCACATTATATATATTTCATGCATAAGAAGAAAATTAGTAACTAAATATGATTCATGCTTGTTGGATATCCTTGGTAGAGATAAGGTTTTCTTGGTCTCCCCTAGCTAGGGTTTAGGAAAGCTAGTGGATTGCACTAGTCTTGTAACAAAACTATGGTATATATATATACATTAACTTCATATTATGCATATTTTTGAAGTTTCTAGTTATCCAATAGTTGTGTAAAATATAGATTTGATTTTCAATCATCTATGTTCTTCATGGTTTTTATTTTTCAAATATATATGTCTTTTTTATTTGACATAAGTAAAAGATGATAATGTTAAATTATTTAGCATTGTAATTGAAGAAGTTAAATGTTTGTTTTTGTTGTATTTATAGGTAATAATAAGTATTTTTATATATAGTTTATGCATGATAATATTTCCCTAGATGATCAAAACTTATAAGAACAATTTGGTATCTTTTCTCTTTGATTGCTAAGGATTGAAATATTTTTCTTTGCCATTTTTGTTTTAATTGTATAATTCATAGGGTTAAGATTTGAGAAACCTCTAAGATGGAGGTGAAATTTCTAAACTTCACAAAAAAATTGAATTCATGAAATTTCCCCATGGAATTAGATATTTTATGGATGAGGTGACTCTAGGTGTAAGAGGGAGCTTGTATTTCAACTAAATATTACATGGGGGAAGTATTGACTTTGTTTGAAGTTGTTGGGTGTGATACCTTATGTTGCTTGAGAGAAGCACATTGACCCTTAGAAGGGTTGTTTCTTCTTCATATTGTAGTTTTTGTAGGATGGATATGGCTTTGGTATCTTACTTCTATTATAACAATATGTCTAATGTTGAATGGTATTTGAGTAGTGGAGCTTCAAGGGACATGGCATATGATGATTCATTATTCAACAAGATTTAGGATCAAGAGGGAGGCATGAGTGTGGATCTTGGTGATGATGCTGCTTATCTTATGAGAGGAGTTGTTTCTATTTCTTTCTAGACACTTATAGGTGATGTTATTGAGTTGAGTAATGTCTTCTTTTCTATTGGGTTAAATAAGAACCTTATTTTAGTATCATATATGGTATATATCCATTATATGGTCGAGTTTGATGCCCATGAAGGCATCTTTAGAAAACAAACCCATGATGTGGAAAACGGGGTTCGTGTTGGAGGTCTAGTGAATTGTACTAATATTGTGATAAGACTATGGTATGTACATGGAATTCATCTTAGGAATGTCAATGATTTATTGCATTGTACTAATCTTGTGATAAGACTATGGTATGTACATGGACATCATCTTAGGCATATTAATGACTTTTTCAAGTATCCAATACTTGTGCAAATTCCATATTTGATTTATAGTTATCTATGCTCTTGATGGTTTGTAGTTTCTATCTATATATGTCTTGCTGATTTGAAAAAAATAAATAGTGATTATGATAAGTTAAGTGTTGTTTGTTGTTGTATTTACAGTTATAAATAAGTGATTTCTAATCTATTTTATGCAAAATAAGATTGTCGTAGAGGGATGAAAATTTTTGGAATAATTTGATATCTTTTATATAAACCACATAAAATATGTAGTGAAACATTGTGTGACATATTGATTCCTTAATAAAGGGAAATATGTTTCACATCAAAACCACAAAATATAAATTATACCATGTATTGATGAAGTGAAATCAATATTTTCAAGAAAATATATATATAAATTTATTTTTTTATTAAAAAAAAAACTTTAAAATGAAGAATATATATATATATATAGTAAAATATCTCCAAATGATAAATTAGGTATTGGATAGTAAAATATCGCCAAATGATAAATCAGATGTTGGATACAATAAGGAAGCTGCACAATTTGAAGCTAGAAATTCTAAGATGCATGAGGTAAGTCCTTCATTCTCAAAAAGTGGAAGAAAAGGTGCAAGTCAATCACCTACACAAAAAAATGAAACCTTTAGAAGAATAGAGAAAAGAAGACATCAAGAATCCATTCCTACACCTCAAAGAAAATTCAAAAGAGAGACACCTACAAGGTGGACATCATAGAAAAGGTATGAAAATGTTTTTCATGGTCACTTCTTCTCATGTAATAAATATGGTCAAAAAGCTTTGGATTGTAGAAATTATGCAAGGAAATATTTTGGAAGGTTCCATAACATCCTAAGATGTTGGATATGTAATCGAGTGGGACACATTGATGCTCACTATCACACCATGAGATGTTACAACTGCAGTGGGTTTGACCACAAAGATTAGGATTCTTTGAATTCAAGGAGATATTCAATGAAGAGTGATTCATATAATATGGCAAGAAGAGTACATGAAACTAGGAAAGAAGACAATGACGAAAATATGAAATCTTAGAGATCAAAGAAGATGGGACACTCTCAGAAGTGGATGAAGAAGATTGAACAACTAGAATAGAATGGAATCCATGAGGCAAGCTCAATCTTGACATTTTATAAGGAATACACGAGCTCCTGTGGGAAAAGGTGTGTATATACATGGTCTTTATGAAGAAACGTTGCATACATATGTGAGATAAATGAGAAATAGGTCACATACCTGTGGGAAAATCCTAAAAAAAAAAGGATGTACATATGAGTTGCAACATTGTTTAATGATCTAACTCTGTTTTTCCAGGTTTTGAGATGGTATGCTTTAGGTTTTCATGTTTGTATTTTTGTTTTATGAACATATGGTGATAATACGTGGTTGAGTTTTGGAGCATATGCTTGATTCCTATATTGGATGCATTGTACTAACCCTAGAGTGTGGATTGAGGCTTTTTTTGTTAAGGAACAATATTGGTTATGTTGAGTACCTTCTTAGTGATGTCATGGAACTTTTTTTATGGCATATATCATGATGATGTGATGATAGATGCAGATATATCATTGATCTATTGAGGGGCACTCTTCGTACATGTTTAGAGGAACTATTGGTTGCTTAGTTCTTGTTCTAGTAAATGGTTTTTAGGAATATTTTTTATAGTACATGGTTGGTACATATGTGAGCTCCATTAGCATATATTGTGATGTGTTTCTAGAGGCATATATTGATGCATGCATTTGGCATGTGGTTGCGCTACATATCAGGATATTTAGTTGATGAATTGATGAGGTAGTGATGTTGTACATGATTGATGAGTCATAGATTAATCTATAAGTGATGCATGCTTGGTACATACTTGATACATTATTTGAGGCACATTGTAGTAGTATCATTGGCACATGGTTTATGGAAGATGCAAGATATGGATATATTTATTGTGCTACATCTTGTTGAGGTTTGGTTCATGATCGATGCACGCCCTATGGTACTGGTGGTGATACATGTTTGGTGCATGGATGATGCACTTGTAGATGGCAGATGATTGTGGGAGATAGCAATTGGTTAAAGTACATTCTTGGTATTACTTGTTTAGCATATCCTTTTGGTACATGATGCATGGAATGGTATAGTTGAGACACTTGTTACGATGTTTGGTTGATACATTGATTGATGCTTGATGGTTGATATAGATTTCTTGGAATATGGATTGTGGCACTTGGATTATAACACTTGTTTGAGGAACATGGCTGGCATGTTGTATGGTTGATGACGTTATTGGTACATTGATAGAGGTAGTTGTTGATGGTCTTGATATATGCTTGGTTCACTTTTGGCACATATTCTTGGCATATATATGTTATTGGATAAATCCGTAGGTGCGGACACTAACCGATCTCCCTAGATTCATTGGTATGTAACTTGACCTAACCTTAATTTAAGTTATTTTAAGTTATATAAAACTAGTTATTTTTTAATTATTTTAATAACTCTCTAATAGCTTCACTCTTGTATAAATAAACCAACCTTTGAATCATATCCAAAAATATAATCTAATGAGGTATTTTATTGGACACTCCTCTGCTTGTTTTTCACTCTGGACAACATCATTCAGAAATCTATTCAGTTTCAATCTCCACTCATTATGTGAATGCTAGGATAACAATTGTTTTGGATCTTTCCATCGTATGTGGTTTTTCGTGGGTTTGGTTTGTAAGGTTATTACAATGGTCTAAAATATGGACCTCTTTACACTTGTTCTCCCTAGAGTAGTCTGGTCACTAGAATTACTGACCTTCTATGAGATTCTCTTAGCAATGTGGTCATTGGAATTCATTATCCACGATCAAATTGTTTATATGACTTCTGTTGTGAGCTGGAGTCTAGCAGTCTATGTGATGCTCACTATGGAATGGGGATGGAATATGGATTCTGCAAGTTTTTCCATGGCGTGTGGTGCAACATTATTTATGCTATTTGTAATAGTTGACTATAACACTCCTGCACCAATCTCCGAGACCTTTCAATTCAAAGGGTTGTTCGATCATATCAATCCCCATTGCAGATGCACTGTAAATTCCAATGTGGCCCTGTCTCACTTGACGGACTTGAGTCTAGCATCTGCCGAAAGTTCGGTAAGATTGAAATTGTTTTTCAAGACAAAAGAGAAAATGGACAGAGTATTCATTCAAGGACTTCTATATATACATCATAACAAAGATTCCAAATGGAAAAGGAATAATACATCATTTGATTTGGTTTCATATTTGCCTAGATAGAGTATCTTCAATAGAAAGAGATGGGAGTGGATGTTGAAATATGAGATAGAGTGAACAATACTTTTGTAGTTTCAAAATTTATGAGCCAGAACCTTAGCTGTATATCATATTAGCTACAGTTATAGAGGTTAGATTCAAATCCAAATTCCAGAGAATAAGACATAAGTACATTGATCTAGTACCTAAGATCGAAGACCCAAGATGAAGACTTATTTCCAAAATGATAAGCAAGATGGAAGAGTGAATTTTCATCACTAAGTTGTCGAATATATATACATTTTCAAGTCCAAAAGTTCTTCAGTGGGAAGGTGTGATCTAGAAGGATCTAAGGAATGCTCATAGAGGTCTAAGAGGATCTGGAATTCTCATAGATGTCCCAGGGGATCCATAAATTCTCAAAACTTGACCATCTCATATCATCTCTAAAATGACATCATTTCAAAGAGCTCATCATTATATTTACAATGGTGCAAACAGTGCATCAAATGAAGCTCGTATGCAAAAGTTATGAGTAGTCAAAGTTTGGTCCAACTGGACAAAATAAGGGTGCAACGTGGCACCACCAAAGGGTGACATGTGGCATCCTGGCATGAAACCTAATTTTCAGCTGAATAGGAAAGGCACAATCCAAGTGGTCCAATCGCATCATGACAAGTGGAAGAAAATTGGTTCAATTACATGATGGAACATGGCATTAGGTAGCCAATGAGAAGTTGACACATGGCTAATAGGGTTTGACCCCATGACCTCCATAGACTCCATGCATTAAAAAATCTCCCACGGCCATTGCACCACACATTATCAGTTAATCATATTATATGTTTAAATATATTTGAATTTACATTGAGTTTCTGTGGAATGGGGAAGGGGCTAAGGGATAGCCCCCAATCCCTAGTCCATACCTTATACCATGCGACCAATACATAACCCGTGGGGAGATTAACATATGTGATGGGTTTTAAAACATATGTACTAATATATATGGTATATAACATATACCACATATAGCCAATGTATATTCCAACGCATTTGTTACCATATGCTAAATATAACATATGGTTATATGTTATAACAAAAATCCCTTGAAATATCGCAGCTGGTGGGAATGGAACCCCCTACCTACCAACTGTAGAAAAAACTTAAACCACTTCTGCTAGCCAACTTTCCACTATTTGTGGTTAGTTGAAACTATGTAATGAAATGTAATTAAAACATGCCATAAATTTCAGGACTTTGATACAGGGGTGTGCCCTATTTAATAGGAACACAACCTAATGTTGTAGGCACACATTCCAAATATTTGTATACACATTTCTATGTTGTTTTTTCCCTCATAAAGCATGTCAAAGGTACATTACATATGAGGCTACATAGTAAAGCATGTTGGGGGTCACCTTGATGGAATTGCATGTAGTTTATATCAATTTTGCATGATTTTTCACCAGGAATTCAACGATGCACTCCATTTTTGCATTTCTACAACAAATTTTTAGAGTATCTTTAAAATTTTGGTTTTGTAAGCCTATATTGTAATGTAATTTGGAATTTTTAGATGATGAAGAAAAATAACACTATTTAAAGGGATTTTGAAGATGAAGTGATGTATGTTAATTACATGTGTATTTGAGTTATTTTATTTTCTATTGTAGTATCTCATTTATAGTTTAATTTATTCATCGATTTATTCGTTTATGTACAAATACGACATTCACATGATATTTTGCAAATAGTCAAGCGATCCTCATTTATATTCGCGAATCTAGTTGGATGTTTATTATCCACATATGAACTAATTAGCATCTAAGGATTCTTTGGGATGAATCAATATCGTAGTTTGTTGATATTTAATCATCAATTTGGTATTAGAACTCATGTGGTATTTTCGTATCACTCAACACATGCTTTGTTGCAACCCAATGGAAGTTCCTCAACTCAACCATAAAACGAAAAACAAATATCTATCCTAATGGTAACTAGGTACATCAAGGATCCAATTAGTTGCTTATACATTGTGGGATCCACCAAATTTGAATCTGAAGCGGAATCAATCAGCTTCTTCATATTTTTCATCATATGTGTAGCCATGGACTTGTAGTCCATCATACCGAATATGCTCAATATCCTAACTGTCTACTTCCCTTGTCCAAGGAATATCTCAACTAGTTTTTGCCACACCTTCACTCCCAAGAATTAATGCATCAAGCCAAGATCCTTCATTTCGAACTCTGAATTCAAATCCCTCTTGCACTCATCAATGAGCCTCTTTGGCCCTCATAAGGAACATATCATCAGAATACAACACCAAGATCAATGAATCACCATCAAAAACATTGTAATAAGAGACAGGATCTACATCACTCTTAGTGAAGCCCAAACTCATCAAGTATCCATCAATCTTGAAGTAGCATGCACTAGGTCCCTAATTAATTTTATACAAAGCCTTCTTTAATCTACAAACATGAGACTCCTTCCCATGTATCAAAAGGTCTTGAGGTTTCTCTATGCACACTTCTTCCTCAATCAGATTGTTGAGGAATGTGGTCTTCACATCCATTAGATGTAATCTACAACCCATAACTGAAGAAAGAGAAATAGTAGTCCCATTGGAAGTGTACCTGGTGACTGGAGAAAAAATATCCTCATAGTCCACTCCCTCTTTCTAAGAGAATCCTCTCACCACAAACCTCACTTTGTACTTCTCAATGCTACCATATACTTCATACTTGATCTTATAGATCCACTTGGGAGTCACCATTGACTTCCCCTCTGGTCTCAGAACTATCTCCCACACATATTTCTTCATGATGGACTAATACTCTTCCATCATGGAATCCTTCCATACCTGTTGTCCTATTGCCTCCTCCTTATGTAGATTTGATTTCCAATAATCTATGTTCTTCATGGTTTTTATTTTTCTAATATTAGTTTTTTTATTTGAGATAAGTAAACGGTGATAATTTTAAGTTATTTAACATTGTAATTGAAGAAGTTAAATGTTGTTTTTTTGTTGTATGTATAGGTGTTAATACATATTTTTAGATATAGTTTATGGATGATAATATTTCCCTAGAGGATCAAAACTTGTTATTTAACATTGTAATTGAAGAAGTTAAATGTTGTTTTTTTGTTGTATGTATAGGTGTTAATACATATTTTTAGATATAGTTTATGGATGATAATATTTCCCTAGAGGATCAAAACTTATAAGAACAATTTGGTATATCTTCTATTTGATATTTTAGATGGTGTTTGTTGTTGTATTTACAGTTATAAATACATGATTTCAAATCTATTTTATGCAAAATAAGATTGTTGTAGAGGGATGAAATTTTTTAGAATAATTTGATATCTTTTATATAAACCACATAAACTATGTAGTGAAATATGATGTGAAACATCTTTCCCTTTATTAAGGACTCAATATGTCACATAATATAAGGGATTTCATTGGTATGTAACTTGACCTAACCTTAATTTAAGTTATTTAAAGTTACGTAAAACTAGTTAATTTTTTAATTATTTTAATAAGTCTCTAATAACTTCACTATTGTATAAATAAACCAACCTTTGAATCCTATCCAAAACCATAATCTAATGAGGTATTTTATTGGACACTCCTCTACTTGTTTTTCACTCTGGGCAACATCATTTAGAAATCTATTCGGTTTCAGTCTCCACTCATTCTATGAATGTTAGGATAACAATTCATTTGGAGCTTTCTATCGTATGTGGTTTTTCGTGGGCCTGGTTTGTAAGGTTATTACAATGGTCTAAACTATGGACGTCTTTATAGTTCTTCTCCCTACAATAGTATGGTCACTGGAATTACTGACCTTCTGTGAGATTCTCTTAGCAATGTGGTTGTTGGCATTCACTATTCACGATCAAATTGTTTATATGAATTTTGTTGTGAGTTGGAGTCTGGAAGTCTATAGGATGATCACTATGGACTGAGGATGGAATAAGGATTATGCGAGTTTTTCCATGGCGTGTGGTGCGAAATTATTGATGATATTTGTAATAGCTGACTATAACCCTAGTGCACCCATCTCCGAGACCCGTCAGGTCAAAGTGTTGTTTGATCATCTCAATCCCCGTCGTCTGGTCACAAGGTCGTTTGATCATCTTAATCCCTGTCATATATTCATAGGGTTGTTCAAACATTTCAATCCCCATCTGGTCATAGGGTTGGTTGATTATCTCAAAACCGATAGTCGGTGCACTAGAAATGCCAATGTGGCTCTATCTCACTTGACGAACTTGAGTCTGGCATCCATCGAAAGTCCTGTAAGCTTGAAATTCTTTTTCAAACCAAAAGTAACAATGGACAGAGTATTCATTCTAGGACTTCTATAGATATATCATAACAGAGAGTCCAAATGGACAAGGAAAACATCATCATTCGACTTGGTTTCATATTGGTCTAGATAGACTATCTTCAGTAGAAGGAGATGGGAGTGGATGTTGAAATACAAGATACAGTGAGCAATACTTTTGTATTTTGGAAATTTATGAGCCAGAACCTTAGCTATATATCATATTAGCTACAGTTCTAGAGGCCAGATTTAGATCCATATTCTAGAGAATAAGACACAAGTACATTGATCTAGTACCTAGGATCGAAGACCCAATATGAAGACTTATTTCCAAAAGAATAAGCAAGATGGAAGAGTGAATTTTAAACACTAAGTTGTTGAATATATATACATTTGCAGGTCCAAAATTTCTTCAGTGGGAAGGTGTGATATAGGAGGATCTAAGGAATTCTCACAAAGGCCCAGGAGGATCTGGAATGTTCATAGATGTCCCAAGGGATCCATAAATGCTCAAACTTTGACCATCTAAAATCATCTCTAAAATGACATCATTCAAAGAGTTGATCGTTATATTACCAATGGTGCAAAAAGTGCATCAAACGAAGCTCATATGCAAAAGTTATGAGTAGTCAAATTTTGGTCCAACTAGACAAACTAAGGGTGCATCGTGGCACCACCAAAGCGTGACATATCACATGCTGACATAGAACCTAATTGGTAGCTGACTAGGCAAGGTACATTACAAGTGGTCCAATCACATGATGAGAAGTGGTAGACAATTGGTTCAATTACATGATGACACATGCCATTAGGTAGCCAATGAGAAGTTGACACATGGCCAATAGGGTCTGACCCCATGACCTCCATAATCTCCATTCCTTAACAAACCTACCACAACCACCGCACCACACATTATCAGTAAATCAAATTTTATACGTTTAAATAAATTTGAATTTACATTGAGTTTGTGTGGAGGGGGGAAGGGGCTAAGGGTTAGCCCCCAACCCTTGGTTCATACCTTACAACATGCGACCAATACATAACCCACGGGGAGCTTAACATATGCGATCGGTTTTAAAATATATGTATTAATATATATGGTATATAAAATATACCATATATAGTTAATGTATATTCCAACGCATTTGTTACCATATGCTAAATATAACATATGGTTATATTTTATAACAAAAAACTCGTGAAATATGGAAATCAGTGGGAATGGAACCCCGAACCTACCAACTGTAGAAAAAACTTAAACCACTTCTGCTACCCCACTTTCCACTATTTGTGGTTAGTTAACACTATGCAATGAAATGTAATTAAAGCATGCCATAAATTTCATGATTTTGATAAAGTGGTGTGCCCTATTTAATAGGAACACAACCCAATGTTGTAGACACACATTCCAAATATTTTTATACACATTTCTATGTCATTTTTTCCCTCGTAAAGCATGTCAAGGGTACATAGAATATGAGGCTACACTGTAAAGCATGTTGGGAATCACCTTGATGGAATTTTAAATATTTTATATCAATTTTGCATGATTTTTCACCATGAATTCAATGATGCACTCCATTTCTTCATTTCTACAGCGAATTTTTGGAGTATATTTAAAATTTTGTTTTTGTAAGATTGTATTGTAATGTAATTTGGAATGTTTAGATGATGAAGAACAATCATGCTATTTAAAGGGACCTTGAAGATGTAGTGATGCATGCCAATTACATGTGTATTTGAGTTATTTTATTTTCTATTGTAGTATCTCAATTATAGTTTAATTTATTCATCAATTTATGGGTTTATGTACAAATGCAACATTCACATGATATTTTGCAAATACTCAAGTGATCCTCATTTATATTCTCAAATCTAGTCAGATGTTTAGTATCCACATATGAACTAATTAACATCTAAGGATTCTTTAGGATGAATTAATATCATAGTTTGTTGATATTTAAGCATAAATTTGGTATTAGAACTCGTGTGGTATTTTCATATCACTCAACACATGCTTTGTTGCAACCCAGTGGAAGTGCCTCAACTCAACCATAAACTGAAAAACAAATATCTAGCCTAATGGTAACCAGGTACATCAAGGATCCAATCAATTTCCTATACATTGTGGGATCCACCAAATTTGAATCTAAAGATGAATCACTCATCTTCTTTAGATTTTTCATCATACATGTAGCCATGGACTTACAGTCCATCATACCAAATATGCTCAATATCTCAACTGTCTACTTCCCTTGTCCGAGGAATATCTCAACGGGTTTTTGCCACACCTCCACTCCCAAGAAATAATGTATCAAGCCAAGATCCTTCATTTCTATCTATGAATTCAAGTCTCTCTTGCACTCATCGATGAGCCTCTCTGGCCCCTGTAAGGAATAGATCATCAACATACAACACCAAGATCAAGGGATCACCATCAAAAACCTTGTGGTAAAATTTTGGATCTACATAACTCTTAGTGAAGCCCAAACTAATCATGTATCCATCAATCCTGAAGTACCATGCATTGGGTCCCTGATTGAGTCCATACAAACCCTTCTTTAATCTACAAACATGAGACTACTTCCCATGTATCAAAAAGTCATGAGGTTTCTCTATGTACACTTTTTCCTCAATCAGACAATTGAGGAACGTGATACTCACATCCATGATATGTAATCTACAACCCATAACTGAAGCAAGAGAAATAACAGTCTTGATGGAAGTGTACCTAGTGATTGGAGAGAAAATATCTTCATAGTCGACTCCCTCTTTCTGAGAGAATCTGTTCACCAAAAACCTCACTTTGTACTTCTCAATGCTACGATATATTGCATGTTTGATCTTATAGATCCACTTGGAGGTCACCATTGACTTCCTCTCTGGTATCATAACTATCTCCCACACAGCATTCTTCATGATGGACTAATACTCTTCTATCATGGCATCCTTCCAAACCCGTTGTCATGTTGCCTCCTCCTTACGTAGATTTGATTTTCAATCATCTATGTTCTTCATGGTTTTTTTTTTTTCAAATATATATGTCTTTTTATTTGACATAAGTAAAAGGTGATAATGTTAAGTTATTTAACATTGTAATTGAAGAAGTTAAATGTTGTTTTTTTGTTGTATTTATAGCTGTTAATAAGTTCTTTTAGATATAGTTTTTGCATGATAATATTTTCCTAGAGGATCAAAACTTATAAGAACAATTTGGTATATTTTCTCTTTAATATTTTGGATGTTGTTTGTTGTTGTATTTACAGTTATAAATAAGTGATTTCAAATCTATTTTATGCCAAAATAAGATTCTCATAGAGGGATGAAACTTTTTGGAATAATTTGATATCTTTTATATAAACCACATAAACTATGTAATGAAATATTGTGTGACATATTGAGTCCTTAATAAAGGGAAATATTTTTTACATCAAAACTACAAAATATAAATTATAACATTTATTGAAGAAGTGAAATCAACATTTACAATAAAATATATATATATAGATATATAGATATATATATATTTATTTTTGTATTAAAAATAAATAAATTTAAAATGAAGAATATACATACATGCATGAATATTCACCGACTTCATCTACATGCCCTCCACACATTTTCCTATGAGGTCCACCAGGAACCCGGTGACCTATGTGGGGTGGTTCTTCCTTACGATATTTCGAGCTATGAGTTGGCAGGCGAGGCACACTACGTCATCCTGTATAGAGGCTACCTTGTAACCTCACTTTCCTTTTTTGACTTCGTCGTAAGCTTCCTTGATGCGCTGTTCCAGGGAGCAGTCCGAGGCCTTCCCTGGATAAAACTGCTGAGTGTTAGGTCCCTTCATGCTTAAGCCTGTAATCTGGTGGATCAACGCCAGATCCACAGTAATCCTTTGGTCGAGCCATGGGTATCCGCCATGATAACACAACATGAGGAGTTTAACGCAAGCACTAACCTCCTGGTGGTGGCCAAAATGGGGAATCTTCATCACATTTAGCACGGTGGATTGTGCCAGTCCCTTAATCCATGGCTATGAGACGAGGCAAGGCTTCTTCCCAGTTGACTTCGTCAAGTAGCGGTGGGGCACTAGCACAACATAGTTCTTTCTTTCGCCTAGATTGAAATCAATGTTCTTTAGTAACATAATCACTCCTAACTGACTCCTAGATACGCGTATTCCTTTTGGAATGTACGTGGTGAATACGGTGTACTCAAAATCTCATGGGATGTTGTCGCGGTTAACTGCGCCAGCCAAAGGTGGGATATACTTGGGCATGATTGATGGGATCTACTTCACATTAGCCAGATCACCACGGTGTTTACTTTGTTGCTCAATTGTAGGTTTGACACAGCTAGAATGATGTCCAATCAAAGGGGAAGCCTGTAGTCCCCTAGTCGACGATGACTGGACTCCTTTAGATATTAGTTTATCGACCATAAACTTCCTGAGGATGTCCTCGATAGACTTCTCTAATGCACTAGGTTCACCCGACATTCTCACTTTTAAACAGATGGGTCGGGGTAGGAAAACAGACAGGCAGAGTCTTCTCTTAGAGAATAACAGACTGCACAGCTCGACACACAAACAATTCTCTTCTTGGCTCAGTTAATCACGGGTGGCAAAAAGTGGTCCCGAAGCAGCGACCAACAAGTTAAATAAGTGGGGCACTATAACATATTCTTCCAATGGCCATGAATGCTTCCATTAATGTGAATCTGTCCATTATGGCGTGGTCTCAACGTCCAAAAGCGGTCCATCCGCCCATAAACGCATTTTCTAGCTGTTCCAGAGCGTCGTTCTAACGTTCGGGGCACCTCCAATGGTCATATAATTTCGCCAAGGCAAAGTCCCATTCTGTGCGGTCCTGTTGTTCCAGGGATGTTCAAATCCTGTGAACCTGCCTCCTGCGAGGTTCTAGTCTGTGAAGTCTTCCATCTGGTTTCTGTAATTCCTTGTAGCTTTTCCAAAGTAGCTTTCTTTTTATTGAGCTTCCTTGCCATCTTCCCTGTGATCCGATTCTCTCTAACTGTTTCTGGAATCCTCTTTCCATTCTTATTCTTATCTTCCTCTAGTGTAGTGACTTCTCACTGCTGATGTGCCCTCAAAGAGTCTGAAATTAATATCCCTTCTCTTAATATTTCCTACGTGGATACACTTCTTTCTTTCATAGAAAGTTTTTTCAAGCCTTCTTGCATTCTTTCCACCTTGACAACTAACGCTTTTGCTTTCTATCCCTCCTGCATTGTTACTTTGTTCTCTTATCCTCTTGTTCTTCTATTAGTCGATCTATTTTTCTAGCTATGAAATCCCTTAGTTCTTGCTTTTTCTTTTCTGCAACTTCTTCCTCTACTTTCCTTTTGATTTGATCCTTCTCAATCCAAGGCTTACCTAATAAAAGTGGGAAAGGGGCACTGTCCCCAATAAACTTAATGACTTCAAATTCCTCTTCGATTGATGTTCCATGAACAATAATAGGTATATTATTAACTCTTCCACATAGGATTATCATATTTCCTTTAAACATGCCTATCCTTCCCAATGAAGGTACCACAGTAGGCTTTCCCAAAATTTTCCAAGTTCCCTCTGTCATAATATTCACTTGCGTTTCTTCATCTAAGACATAGTCTATGTCAAAGTCTTCTATTCTTGTACTTATGCACTGTTTTACTTTCAGGATCTCTGGTAAATTGACATGTTTGTGGATATCCATCATTTATTTCAACTGTACTAATGTAGTCTGAACTTTCTTTGATTCTTTCTCTTTATGAATTTCTAACATGCCCTTAGTCTCTTGACTTTGTTCATAGTTTTCTTGTCTTATGTTTATCCCTTCAACTTTAGCAATAATCCTTAGTCTCTTGACTTTCTTCATAGTTTTCTTGTCTTACGTTCATCCTTTCAACTTTAGCAATCATTCTTGGACAATCCTCAACCTTATGACCAACAATCTTACAACAAAGACAAATAGGACCTGCACCAGGGCATTTCATAGCAAGATGTCCCGGTCTTCTGCAATTATATCATAGTGTCAATCCTCTTTTTATTTTAAACGTTCCCCAACCTCTTCTATACTGCGCACTAGGATCAAAGTGCTGGAACTGCAATCTGCAAATTTTTTTCCTAGGTTCCTGCATCCACTTATTAGTCCAAAAACTTTTTCTATGCATAGGAATAACATATCTTTCTTCATTTTCATTAAATTTACTCAAATCATCTCTTTCTTGCAACTACGCCCTATCCTTTAGACTAAGACATAATCTATTAAACATACTTAAGTTCATGCTTTCAAAACAAAAA
>CBVK0100710419.1:0-24558 GCA_900067695.1 Picea abies
TGAAGATGGAAGTCATAAATGACCATGCATGTTCCCAACATATGGAAGGTCTTAGTGAAGTCAGGATTGTTGTCATAGAGTTGGGACCACCAGGAGGTCTCTTTCTCACAAGAGTCTAGAATTTTGGTTAGTGACGCAAATAGAGGTCGACTGAGGTAGCCAATGATGTGATCAATGCTCCCTTTCTTATACTTAATGTTGAGGTGAAAGTTGAAACTACTGCAAGTATGTGGACCACTTTTGATGGCGATCATTCTTCAATTTGTCTTGTGTCTTTATGAACTACAGAGGCTTGTGGTCTATATGGATGACTATCTCCTTCCCCAAAATATAATGCTTCCATTTTGAAGTAGGATTGGACAATGGAATACATTTCTTTGTCATATGTGGGGTACTTACAAATGACATCTGAGAGTGTCTCACTATGATATTCCATTGTATGATTGTGTTGATTGAGAATGACACCAATAACATAATCAAAATCATCTGTCTCAATCTCAAATGGTTGTTGCAAATCGGGTAAGGTGAGCACTGGGGTTGAGTATAAGCAATGTTTCATATAATCAAAGGATTTTTGTTGTGATATTTCCCACAAAAAATTGGCTTTGATACCACCTTGGTTATTTTGTTGAGATCCCCAGTGATATGGGAGAACCCCAATAAGAATCTATGATAGAATTTGGAAAGGCCTAAGAAGATTTGAATCTTGACTAGTGTTGTCGAGGCTGGCCAGTCACAAATGAATTAGATATTATATGGATTGACATGCAAGGCTGGCCAGTCACAAATGAATTAGATATTATATGGATTGACATGCACACCATGCTCATATAAAATGTATCTGAGGTATTGAACCATGTTCATTCCAAAGGATAATTTCTTGAAGTTAGCATATATTTTGTGTTGTTTCAGAGTGCAGAGGACCTGCTGAATATGCAACAAGTGTTATGCTCAACTCTTGTTGAAGACGAGGATGTCATCCAGATATATAGCCACAAAGGAAATGGTGAAGGGATGAAAGATGTCGTCCATCAACCTCATGAAATTTTCTAGGGAATTTGTCAAGCCAAAGGGCATGAGAAACCACTTGAAAAGAACTTCTTTAGAATTAAAAGCAATCTTCCATACAACAATATATTCTATGGGGACCTAGTCATAGCCAAAATTCAGATCAATATTACTAAAGTTTTTCCCCCTTGAGCTAGTAGAGAAGTTCATCAATTAGGGGAATTAGGTATTGGTTCCTAAATGTGATTTTGTAAAGATCTATGTAATCAATAAAGAGTCTCCAGGTCTCATATTTATTTTATATGAGCATGATTGGGCTTCCATAGGGTGAGGATCTTGGTTAAATGTTCCCTTTTTAGAGAAACTCTTGAATCTGGTGCTTGATTTCGTCATTTTCCAGGAGAGAGAACCGATACACTATCCCATTAGGAAAAGGTGTTCCAAGTTCATCTCAATTGAATGCTTAACCTGACAGTGCAGAGGCACCCCGATAGGTGAGGTGAAGATGTCCCAATATTCTTCGATGACTTTTTCCACTATCTTCTGCTACGTAGATGAAACCTATGTGGAGGCCATGGATGTGGTAATGAACTTCCTCTCACTTTGAGAGTGAATCATGAAGAGGAAAAATTTCCCAATCTAGGAGATAGAGTGAATCATGAAGAGGAAAAATTTCCCAATCTAGGAGATGACCTTCCAATCTAGGACCTGACCTTCCTGAACTACTTAGTCGAGACCAAAGAAATTGTGGTAGGTGGAGCTATCTCTGGTATCTTGTATAGTTGTCTACCCACATTAACAATGACACTACAAGGTCTAGACTCATATACAACATGATGTTTCCACATATATGGATGGCCTAAAAGAACATCTAAAAGTTCAAGTGGGGAAAAATCACATAATACCTCATCCTTGAAGGGTTTTATGCCATAGGGAAGACAACACAATTGGTTGATGTGAATATCTCATCCTTGGTTGTGCCACCCAATGTTGTACGACTATGGATATGGTTTTGTAGGTAACTCCAACCACTTGATGACCTCTGTTGATATGAGTTTATTTTGAATTCCTCTATCAATAATGACATGTAGCAGAGCACCCTTCACCCACATATGTGAGTGAAAAATGAGCTTACCTTCCTCTGAATCTTCTGGTTCGTTTGGTTGGATCTTGGTGGTAGAAACTATGGAAATAGGCTTTGAATTAATGGTATCTTCCCTTTTCTAGCTCTGAATCAAAGTCGGAGCCTAGATTTGATTCTGAGGTTTTCATCTTAGCCACCAATGACTTCTTCGAGCGACATTCATCATTTTTGTGCCAGGGTATTTTATGGAACTCACACCACTTCCCAGTGTATTTCTTCGTCTTCCCATTAACCTTCTTTTTTTGCGGCTTAGACTGGTTGTCCTGAAGTTTTCCATCCTTTCTTTGTCCTTTGTTCTATGTGTTGTGGTTTCCTTTTCTCAACTTATGTCATGATGCATTCGTAGATCCAAACTCTTGCTTATTACTCTGCTTAATTTTTTTCTTGATCTTGACAACATATTGATAAGCGACTCCCAACAATGAGATGTCTAGAAAATCTATTTCTATTTGGATGTACCTATGTAGACCCCCACATTATTTTAGAACCAGATTCCACTCACAGTCTCTCATACCCATCTTGGTGCACAAGGTATGGAAGGTAATTGTGAACTCCAACATTGTTTGGTCTCTCTATTGATGCAGTGTGGTCCATCTCATGTACTGGTCATTGTAGTTTCCAATAAGGTAATATTGTTCCTTGATGACATCCACAAAAGAGTCCCAATTTGTCTCAGCCCCAAATTTTCTAGACTCCTCTGTGGATTTTTTCTCACAATAAGTCTCCCACCAATGTTTGACATGGGGGAGAACCTTAAGGAGTGCAAAGGTGATCTTTTCCCAATTGGAAAAATTGTGGACAGAGAAATAACCTTCTAGTAGATTTAACCATTTTTCCAAAGCATCCGCATCTATTTGAACTTCAAATATGAGAATATAAAAATCAAATTGTACCTTGAAGGGGGTGGCACCTCCAAAGTGGTCGCTTGACGAAGATGCATCTGTTGTTTTCTACAGTGGTTGAAGGATTTGGGAAAAATTATCCATCATCTCGTACCTTTGTTGCACAAGGGATTCCATGAGAAAAAACTTAATAGGATATCTTGCTCCCTCTCCTCTATTTTCCTCTTCCATCGACAACCATTAGGGTTTTTGATGACGTTCTTCCAGGCTTTACTAGTTTGAGTCCCAATTCCTTATACATTGACCTTGTTGGGGACATACACAAAGAAACAGATAAAGAGTAGAACACTTTGATACCACTGATCCAAATGATAAGGGAATGAAATGAAACACATAAATAGGACATAAACATAGAGATATAATAATACTCAATTTCCATTAAAGAATGAAATATGCAGAGACTATAAAAGAAAATACAGAGTGAAACAAACTCGCTAGAATGGTGGTATCTTATCTCTGAGAAGAGATGTGATAGCTATGCTAATTCAAAAGTAGATGATTACAATGACACTCTAAATGCCTTTTTAACATAAATCATAAATGATAAAACCCTAAACATCCAAAACCCTAACCCTGGAAGATGAACCACCAAAATATTGGTGGGCCCTGATGAGGGTAGTTGATACATCAACTTCCTGAGGGTGTAAATTTTGCATATGATCTCTGTTTGGAGCGCTTAGTACCTCGTCTGGAAGGTCTATATAAGGATTACACATTCAAAATGTCCCAATAAAATCCTTTAACATCTAATGGGCTCTGCCATGTTAAAAAAAACATCGTTGAAGGCCTCAAAATGACCCTAGAAGTTTGGGACCTGAAAAACTGTAGGAAAAATGCCAAATGGAAACTATATTTTGAGCCAGTGGATTAGATGGGTGACCATCTATCTCCACCTATATCAGGGTCACTAAATAGAGTTTGTAAACCTATGCCTACCCATTATTTATTTCCTAGGGAAGCTCCTTGGAAAATGTAGTTTTGAAGAAGCACCTTCTAAGGTTCATTTCTTTCTAGTGCTTGGATAATCCATTTAATACATAAGACACTACAATATTTCAAATAATATACCACCTACATTACCACCCAATTTGTCATTAAAATAATTGAAGTTTTGAATTCCTCTTATTTTTGCACATTTTCTCATCTTGGTGGAAATTTAGGTGGTATTTTTTGTGGTAAAGTGACATTTTTTTATTTACAACTAGATAAATGTTCACAATAGACACCCCAAATATGTCCATTATGGCTCTATTGTGAATAAAAATATGCACATAATTTCAAAATTTGACCATATACCCTAACAATTGAGATTCTAGAAACATTCATAGTTGCGTCTCTACTAACATCCATAGAAACATCCAAGTTGGAGACACTAGAAGCATCCATGACATAGTAATACCCCTTCTGACCATAATATTGGGACTATGTGATACCTACAATATGATAGCCTGATGAATCTCTAACTAAATTCCTTTCCTGAGCTTCATGATTAATCTACCAGCATAAACTTACTTTCTCCTTTTCATCCCCCTTTTCCCATGAGAGACCCCCATTATTTATAGGATAGTAGAGATAAGATCAAAGGGTAGTTTGGATAATATCTCCATTCCCAAGATGAATATATTCTCAAGGTCAAACCATGAATAATTCAGGGTTTAATATAATCTCCTAAAACCAATCCCAAATAGCGAGTAACATACCTGGTCATGCCTTGCATTCTTGCAGGGAGCAACTGGTCACTCCTTGCAAGAGGACAAGGAGAAACCGACACTTTTTGGTCACGGGATGTAAAAGGGAAACCAACGACCAGGAAAAAATGTAATGTAAACTTAAGGGAAAAGTGTTATAATTCAATGGTTGAGACTGCTAACCCCTATATGATTCTCATCAAGTGATCAGGTGGAAAATAACCAAATAACACATACCATGTACATCAACCATGTACCACAACCTGTAAAATACCATGTGCATCAACTATGTACTAGAACCTGTATCATACCATGTACATCAACCAAGTATATCAACCATGTACCAAAACCTGTATCATACCATGTATCAACCATGTACCAGAACCTATATCATACCATGTATCAACCATGTACCAAACCTATGTACCAAAACCTGTACCATACCATATACCAAAATGAACAAGAAGTTCCTCTAGGAATGTACCATATCATCATCAACTCATGAACCATAACCTGTACCACAACATGTGCTTCAACCATATATCATATCACTCATGATATGCCTCAATCATGCCATACACCATGTACCATAAGATATCATCAATGAAGTGCCTCTAGCATGTGATAACATCACCACGACATATACCAAGATAGCCAAGATACCAATATATGCTTCTAACCAATGTACCATAACATCACCAAGGTGTACCTCAACATGTACCAACATCACAAAGATATGCCTCAAGAATTTTCCACAACATCTAATGCATGTACCTCAAACATGTGCCATAACCTCATCAATATGTGCCTCAAACATACATCAATATCACCAAGAAATGTACCTCATATATGTACCATAAATATGCCTTGATCCATGCACACAATATGTGCCTCAA
Organism: Picea abies; assembly: GCA_900067695.1. NCBI lineage: Eukaryota > Viridiplantae > Streptophyta > Pinopsida > Pinales > Pinaceae > Picea > Picea abies. Next base: position 5,639 of record CBVK0100710419.1, read on the forward strand.
GCATGTGCCAATGTCTCAACAATATACCAAGGACATGCCTCAAACATTCACCATAACATCATCAACATGTAACCCTTAAAACATGCATATGGACATACATTTACACATGTAGTTGACCTGATACAAGATATTTCAGACATGTAGCTCTTTCTCGGCCTCAACAACCTCGCACTAGCATTCTCCCCAATTTTTCTTTAGCCTCAAGGGACTAAGAGCAGTCAACGAGTGGGGCCTCATATGATGAGGGTTGTACAACCCATGGAGGTGCCTCATGGGACACCAATAGCCTGGCCCATGGGGGTTAGCTAAACTAGGGTTTCTCAAAATCCCTTTCTTTTCACCTCAATCCGAAAACTTCTCCTTCGCACTTCCTTCGTTTCCTCAGACTCTCTACCTCAAATTCGCCAAATAGATCAAGTGTGCTCACATAGAATATATTCACTAAAGTTGTGTATATGTAAGAATGAAAGGCTTATTGAAGTGTATTTATACTATTCCAAGTGCCTTCTTTCCTTAACTAAAGGGCCAGCCTATACTTTCTTATTATAACCACTTTACCCTTTAATTAATGACTTGTAGCATCTTGTTATAACCATTTAGAGGCTTATTAAACATTCTCCGGGGCTTCCAAATTCATGACCTCATAAGTCCTCAACTGTGAGAAACTATGTGACATTCCACCTATAATTTGAAATGGCATGATAAGGAATATCCATCTACGAGTGTGTTACATGCATTTACACTGTCCTTCATGTCCTTATTCCTTAAACAACTTTGGGCTTCATGACCACAATGTCGGGGCTTCTCAACCACTTAACCACTTAACCATATTTCCAGGGCTACTTGTAGACTTTGTCAAAGAATCTTCCTGTGAGGGCCATGCTTAGAGATACGCCATAAGGGGGCCACTTTGGAGACTTCTTAAATTATACCCATCACATTTGTTGACATAAATGACAACCACTTCTCTTGACATCAATGAAAACCAACTATCCAACAACATCAGTGACAACCAATTATCCAACAAATAGATCATAGTTGGTATTTTTAGATTCCTGGTCTTCCATCTGTTGAGCTAGATTCTTCTTTTTTTCTTTTATGGGTGCCAAGGAAACTTCTTAGAAATATTTTCCAAGAACAATGTTTGTAAACAAAAGTTGAAATTAATAGAAGCAATGAACTTGTGCAGAGCAATAAGAACATTGTACATCGAAATTTAAAACATATATGTTGCCAACCAATTACCATTAATTTACGTGTTGATATCATTAATTGCGAAGTGTATGGAGGTAGGCCTTATTAACATTGAAAATATGATGCACATATGATCGACGACGTAAAAATTTAAATTAATTAATTCTAGATTAATTATTCAGTGTATCTAAGTATTATCGTAATTATCAGACATTGGGACCTTGAGGCATTAGGGGTTGTATTTATCGTCTAATGCCCGATATGATGTGGAAACCTATAATTAATCCTTTTCGTAATGCTCGTGTTAACCTTAATTACCACATTAATCTATAATTATCACTTAAATTATCGGATGTCAGGCATCAAGGTATCATAGAAATCAATGGTATTGTATTCTAAATCAAGTCTGAGATCTAATATGCGAGATGATGTGGAACATATGACGTAAGATAATTTGATGTGGTGTTTATACACAAGTTCCATGTGTCATACAAAAATGATAAAATAGCCAATTTGACGGGGTTAAAAATCAATGACAAGTGTCATACACGTAGGATGGGTGCCAAATGTAAGGGGTTAAAATTGATGACATGTGTCATACATGTAGGATGGGTTCCATGTGTCACAAAAGACACATCTGCAAACAAAATATGAAATCAATAAAAGCAATGAACTCATGTAGAGCAATAAGAACATTGTACATGGAAATTTAAAACATATATGTTTCCAACCAATTACCATTAATTTGTGTGTTAATACCATTAATTGTGAAGCGTATTGTGGTAGGCATTATTAACATTGGCAAGATGGCATAGATATGATCGACAACTTAAAAAATTAAATTAATTAATCCTAGATTAATTGTTCATTATATCTAGTTACTATAGTAATTCTTGGACATCGGGGAATTATGAACATAAGATTTGTATTTTGTCGATACGATGTGGAAACCTATAATTAATCTTAAGTTGACAAGTTGGTTTTTTGGAGTGATACTATTATTCCAAATGTCATAGGTCCATCAAATTTGGTATTTAGGCTTTCTTTATTATATGATAAACTTAGAATAGCTTACAAAGCCACAAAAAATGGGAAGTTTAGTGAAGCATTGAGATGCAGGTCAACATAAAGGAAGTTAAGGATGATATTGTTCAACAACAAGAGCTTGCAGCCTAATTTAATCATTGAAACCTTCAAAAATTATATTTGAGGTTGGCTTTGTTGAATACCATGGGTGTTTTTTACAAGGGAGGAAACTTCAATACAACTGCTAACTTTGTTTGATGCCTGTTGGAAAGTGAACCCCCTACAAACCATGCAATAAAGGCTCGACAAGGTTTGCAAAAAAATGCGTCACAAAGTTCAATTCTCTTTGTTGTACAACATTTCACAAATGGAAACCCAACCAAGTTTATGTTAGGTGCCTTTTCAAATCAGCTGGACAATAGATTTATGAGGTGTATTGGATGGTAAAAATGCTATTGGAGGGTGTAAAATAATACATCTCAAATGGTGATACAATGAATACCTCCTCTAGATCTAGAACCTAGAGTTGAATGCAAAGCCAAGTGAACACCTCAATGTACTATTGCAATGTTTTCCTAGGTTCTTGGACTTGGAAATTAATATATTTCTTAGATGTGAAGTTTATTATTTTTTGAATCTCTGAACTTATTTTCACTACCTCACCTTCCTTCTCTCACCCTCTACTTACGTTTCCTTTTTCTAGGTTTTTTAAAAAATTATGAAATTTAAAAAATTAAATACACACACACACACACACACATATGGAAAATATAGGCTATGAAAGGGAAGATGATACATCATTGGGAGTGGTGTAGCAATCTTATCACATCATTCGCCAGAGGAAACATTATTGGGAGTGGTGTAACGGTCTTATCATGTATTTCACCATTAAATTTGTGTTATGAATTTAATACCATAGGCATGTGTTAAACCCAGATATTTGTGAGCTCGAGAATGGAGAACACATCGGGTCCAATTATTTGGTTTCAGAGGCTCGACCTATGTCGCAAGTCTGAGTCAAGCGACTTCCCTTTTTCATATGTGTGCCTTCTTTGCGATCAACATTCATCAATATCTAGGTACACATAAGTTATCTATGTGAAGTCTATTGAAACTTTGTACAAGAATCCCTAGGGATTGGAAAGAAATATATTTATTAGATGTGAAGTTTATTATTTTTTGAATCTCTCTAAACTTATTTTCACTACCTCACCTTCCTTCTCTCACCCTCTGCTTTCTCTAAACTTATTTTCACTACCTCACCTTCCTTCTCTCACCCTCTGCTTTTGTTTCCTTTTTCTAGGTTTTTTCGTGTCTGGTTTCTTCATATCTTTCTCTTTTTCAAGCTTCTATTTCCCTCTCTCATATCCCTATCCTTTCATCCCTCTCGACCCTTCCCCCTTCCCTATTACCCCGACCCCTCTCTCATTATTCCATTAGGATGTCGTCTATGATCCCTTTCTCTCTAAACCTTCAAAATTCTCCTAGTTTATATTGACCCCTGTTCACAGTTCCTCTCTCTTCTACATCCTTCTAGGATTCATTATATGGACTTGGAAAACCGTAGTATTACTCATCTTGAACAATCCTTTTTTTGTATCCTTTAGTGAACTTGTTACAGTGTGATTTCATCATAGATATTAGGGATAATAGAATAGTGAGCTTGGATATTTCCGTTACAATGGATCCTTTCTGGGTCAAGGTCAAAGGATATTTGAAGCGTTTTGAGGAAATATTGGAAGGAATACATGCATAATTCAATGAGAATGCATGAAAAATATATAGGCACAATACAGTGAGAATGTATGGAGAATAAGAAATATGGAAAATATTGTATCCCTCCTCCTTAACATAACATAAAACATTATTTAGGAGAATCAACCATCAAGAGAAATGAAACAATGCTAATGTTGATCTATAAAACTGAGAAGCTTAAACAGGAAGTACAATGTCTTCAAGAACGTGAAATTGAAAGGCAAAGAATTCAGGAACTGGAATCAACTGTAACAAAACTTCTACACATATTAAATATGGTGGAATGTGAATGAAACTATTTCAGAGACGAAGCAGGTGAAGCATAAAGAGGACATGGATCAGAACCAATGGAAATAGAAGGAAATACACTAAGAATAAATGGAAGACAGGATTGGTAGCTAGAAATTGTAGCTTAAAGCAGTATTTTAAATGCATATTTTTATAAGGAAAATATATAAGAATATATGGCAGTTTCACTTCCCAGAATTATAAGTCTTGATTTATTTTGTATATCAGTCAGAAAATAGAGTTGTGCTTTGGTGCTCTCAAGACTTTTCTTGTAAATTTTGACAGTTCTTTTGCCTATGGTGCAACCTTTTAATTCAAAGTCCTTATTCCGTTCTGGTTAAAAAAAAGATATATTATTCTGGAGGGGAAAACCACATCAAGAATGGGATCTTGGTAAAGATATTGCTTAAAGTTGTATATTTATTGTGTCCTTAGTTTGTCTTAGAACTTCATATATCTTATTTTTAATGCTAAATAACAAACAATATGCATTTTATGACAATTTTTTTGTCTTCCAAGTTCCAATATAACTGGTGCATTGGTACATTAACAAAAATTAAACTAAATGTACATTCACGAAAGGTAAAACCTGATATAGAAACAAAACCAACACAAAATAAAAGAAGATAAATTACTCTAATAGATTAAAACCAAGTTAACATCTAGACAAAACAAACGAAATAAAATAATATCGAACTCAAAAATACCTATTCTAATAAAAATTTAGAATTTTTATTTAGAATTTATTAACCTATGTTACAACGGGTAGTTTATAGGTGGTTGGTGTTGCTCTTCACAAGCATGTGTTGTACATTCATCTTTTCTGATTATGTGAATATAGAATAAGTTGTCTTTTCTTTGAAATTGTGTATGTTTGTTGTGTGTGCAATGCAATTTTATAATACAAATATGGAAATACATGTTTTTCTTACTTATCATGCTTGTATCTATTTTATTCAAATTAGGAATATGTAAAAGAATACCTCCCAAGTGGTGATACAATAAATACCTCCTCTATATGTAGAACCTGGAGTTGAATGCAAAACCAAGTGAACACCTCAATGTACTATTGTAATGTCTTCCTAGGTTCTTGACAGGGATGATACCATTTGGATAGTAGATTTGTGAGGTGGATTGGATGGTAAAAATGCTATTGGAGCATGTCAAATAAAACCTCCCAATAGGTCCACACAATATGAAGAAATATTAAATAACTCATGCACATAGTCGGAGGGATGGAAATATGCATTTACATGAGTACACTCAATACACTCAAGTCAAAATAAAAATATTGAAAAGAGGATGAGCTCCTTAGGTGATAGATGTTGAGTTGAAAGTTGTTGGCAAGGTGGGTGCATCCTCCTTAGGGAGGAAACCTAGGCTATTTGAAAGTGTGAATCTCAAAGATGATAGCATTGATTTATATTGATGGTGATATATGGGCCATTTATTAAACTATTTAGTTTACACAAACAAAGAAAAATATGTTATTTTGTTGAGCTAGAGATATAAGTCAACAATATAAAATAGCAATCCGATACAAATAGAAACATATAACTAAGAAAATAATCAAACTTAGTACAAGAAACTTTAAAATTGGAACTCACTTTTTTCCTACCATCCGATTTATAAATATTGTTGTCAATGCTCATTGAATAAATTGATAAATCAAGTAAGAATTCTACATTGCCAAATCCTCAGAATAGTCCTTTATGCACATTGAACATTGGAAAACATCAATGTTAAGGGAGAACATAAAATTCCACATCAAATTACATTCAATAATCTCTAAAAACAATATCATTAAATGGATAATAGGAATACCTTAATGGGCTCCTCTTGGTTTCGAGAATAATTTATTCTCTACTAAATAGGGCCAACCACGTGAAGGTGGAAGCTCATCCCCCCCCCTCTCACCACTGTCAATTCCCCATACCTAATCATGCATATTAATTTAAAAAAAAAATGTACAACTAATAATTTATATTAATAAATTTTGTTCTCAAAATATTTACAATCAATTCCTTTTCAGTTTCTTCCTTTTAATAAAATTCTTCAGTACTACATCATCAGTACTAACATGGTCTTCAACCCCTTTAGCTATTGGACCCTCTTATAGCCTTGCTACATGACTATGCACCGTCTCTACCATTGCACTACTTTTAGTAATACATCGTACTACTGGGTGTTGCTACACTACAGGGGCATCCACTAGAACAACATAAATCGTTAAAATTACATGGTTAGTTTTTATTATTCATATTAGTCTTTCATTAATAAAAATATCATGACTCTATTTTTTACCTAGAGGAGTGGTTGACACCATTGGTTGGGTTTTAATTGGTTCCTCTCCTCTGTGAGCACCGACCTCATATACATCCTCTTCCATTCAAACATGAAATGTTATAAGTACACCATTTGCAACTAAATATTACTAATCACCAATATAAACAATTGATTTTAAATACACATATCGTGATGGGTCTGCACAAAAACAAAATCATGGGGTTCCTGTTCAATACCGACATTGAATGAACTAGGGTTTCTTGCATTCTTAGAAAAATAGACACATTAATTTATGTGATAAATCAATCATCTATATATGTACTTACGAGTAATGAATAATTACAGTCTTGTCATTTTACTTACCATCTTGCCCGAAGGGTCAGTCAATTGTGTTTTCCCCAATATTTTTCTATGTTCAACCACTGCTTGAAAGCTGAACTTTAAGTTGATCTTCATGTCTTATTCTGTGGGTGCAATGTTGAACGTATCCCCTTGCATTGCATAATACGATGAATTTTGCTTGTTGGCTGCAATTACAAAATAAATTGTATGATGATATGAATAATATGTTAAAATTATTTGGTACTTACAATTCAAGATTTTAATCTTAGGTATCCACCTTGGCCAAGTTTGTGTTGCGTGTGTTTATCCAGTCTTTCCTTGGTGTCTTTCGATGTGTCCGAGAGCCTACAAAAAGTTTCAAATATGTACTTAGACAATGCAATTTTTTCTATAGATCAACTAAAGAAAGTTCGACATATTCATTTCAAAATATTATTTACCTTCCAAGGCCAGGTGGTGTCTTCCCTTCATGTCTCAATACAATATCCTTTGTATCCTCTAGTATATTCTTCCATTCCCTCTTGGGAATGGAAATAGGACGATCATACTTAGGTTTTTTTTACCAATTGAGTCCTATATTGATATTTGACATATTTCAAATATGTACCCACCTTTGAGGTGATATCTTGTTTATTGAATGAATCAACAAACATGGCGACCAAATGGTTAATAAGTTTATCTTTCAATTCTTTTTTCTACCAATTCCACCATGTGTGAATGGTGGGCCCAAAAATCTCTAACACCTTGTCATGCAAGGTCCTGTAAAAAATGTTGTTTCCTACAAAAATATATGATAATTAGTTTAAAATAGTTTGAAATATGCATGTTTCAATATTTAAATAATAGGAATGTTGGATCATGTTTTCATTGATGCCAATGGTTTGTCATTGATGCCAATGGTTTGATTAACACTCATTCACCCCCCCCTCTAAGTGTGGTAGGTGTGTCCAACAAGGAATTAACTAAGATATTAATAAATACCCAAGAATTGTGGCATATTCAAGGGAACAAAATTTGCATCCATTGAAATTTTTACCAATACTATTCTCGTGCTTTGAACATGTGTTGATCCAGTGTGGCAGTGTGTAGACTCTTCTTCATGAGATTCACCATCTACTAAACCATCATGTGCGCCTGCATGGTCTAGCGTGAACAGTGGCAACATATCATGGGCCCCAGGAGCTGCAGTCATTTAAGCCACACATGGAGAGGAAAATAGCCTTGAATTTATGTGGTTCATTCTAGGGTGCTATGGGTTTTGTGCACCACTGCTACCAACAACGTCCCCACGACCAAGATCTTGCATCGGTTCCAAATATTTATGTAGAAAAGAAACCGTTTTTAGTTTAGCTGAGATAAACATACGAAATGAAAAATTATAAATTAATATATGTCATAAATAATATATTTTAAAAATGGTGCTTACTACATATTGATATATAGTCTACTCTAACACTCTCATCCTTGCTATGGTCTCCTCTGTAGACTTAAAACTAGCCAATTGAAGGAGTTCTTTATTTTCCTTTCGCAATCCCTTTCTAATTGTTTCAATTGGGTCGAGGGAATCATATATTTCATCACCTTGATCATTTTTCTCTGGTGTGCTTGTCTGGATCAACAAACAAACAAGTTAATTGAATGATTGTCAATAGTAATTCATATGAAGATCAATGCTTTACCTGCTGCGAGCTCGCTGGTGCCTTCCCACGATCACGTTGCCACATGCCAAATTTTGTCATGTCTTTAGGGTACAAGATACCATTTTTCAAGCTACAATACGAATGAACACTCAAATATCTCATAAAGGGAGGTTGCATACAAGTTGCAAATAAATGAGTATACCTTATACATTTCAAATAGAAAAAGCATGTGAACCTCGAATTTCAGAGAATATGAGGAGACATGATAAACAACTATGAAAAGAATTTTGAATATTCGCATAACCTTAATAAAATATTTTTCATTAAGCAAATAACTGGCAAATCACACATACATAACAATTAATTAATTTAGGAGAGATCTAGGATTCATACAATTCTAAATGTTCTAGAATTTACATTGAATATACCTTTGGAAGTTGATTCACATAGATGAGAGGAAGATTGTAACCATCAGGCACACACATCACAAGGTTTTCAAATATGAGTTCAAGCAAAGGATACACTAAGACTGATCCTTGGAAAATTGGGAGGACAATTTGAATTCATCCCTTTCTGTGTTGATCCGGCTCGAATGGACAATGTCCTTTATGGTTCCAGTGTGATTGGCATAACACTATTTGAATTTGGTAGATTCGAACATTTATAATGCATCAATGGTTAAATGCAGACCTACAATTATAAATCAATGTTTCTATGTATGTTGTAATTTCATTGACACTGAAGTTGATACAATTACACAAAATTACAAAATATTAAAACCTACGTAAATGTACATTAACAAATAATGAAAAACTAAAGGTGAACACCTATCGACAATGGTCCATAATTCATATACAAGATATTGCATCATTTTGTCACTATGAAGCAACAAAGGAAAACTTATTGAAATGGAAGAAGAGGTTGTTACACCTTGAAAATGTAGTGTTCTAACTTCTCCAACTCTATATAACTTACGCAATACATGTGATCCCTGGGTTAGAATGTCTGGGCAACACTTTGTATAATATAGCACACCTCTTACCGTGGAAACATCCTCACTCGAGTGTTTCTTATAACACAGGTTAAAACAATCAAATGAATTAAATAATAGGATGCAAAATGAAATAATTTGCCAAAATCCTAAATTACTGGGACAGGGATACAAATACCCCAACTTTTTGAAAAATGAGGATCTAAATACAACAGGAAAATGGCTAGTACAAAAGATATAAAAATAGTTTTTATAATTTAAAAAAATGATACTTTATAATTTTATAATGAAGATATTTTGATCCTTGACAAATTTGCATACTATTGGACTTATGGGCTGACCTGGGTTCTACCTTAGTTCTCTGACAAAACCCTTATCACCATCGGCCCTTTTGGTAAACCAAAAGGCTACATCGCGCACAGAGTGTACAACACAATCTCACCCGAGATGGTTTGTGGGTGACTGCAGGACATAGGTGTCTATAGTCATGGAAGGGATTGGGGTTGTTCTTCTTACTCTTATTTCTACTTAACCATGCATTTTATTACAATTTTAATTAGGTTCATTCATTCATAACATTCATTCTTGATATCTGTTCTAGTGCGCACTGTAAATAAATCCATTCATTCATCTATCTAACCATTCAATCATATTTGCATAAATAGTAAAACATTCAGACACATTGCACACAGGGTTTTACCGCGGTTCACTCCCCTTGGGGATACATCAACAAATATCATCTGCTTCTTTTCTTATTCATCAAAAGGTGCTGTGCACATTACATAATAATAGAGAGTAGTGAGGTGGACCAGGATCACATCAAGCTCCACAACTTGCGACTTGGCCCTCAGTTATATCACCTTCATTCGAGCTTCACAACTCTCAACTATACAAAGACTCAAAACTCCAAAAGGAATCTCATAATATATGATAATTCTCTCGCTCCAGATCTAGATCCCTCAACCTACTTTCTATCTCTTCTATTTATACTACAAAATTGGGTTAGCAACTCTTACATTACATTCCAAAACCCTAACCCTAACATGGATAGGTTTGTCCACATCTATGCTAGATTTCCGCAAATCCTGTCATGCACGCTACTTTTCCTCAAAATGTGGTTCACTCTCCTTCTTGGTCCAATCTTCCGTATTTTATGCACTGTTCTCCCAAAAATTCCTACTCCAATAGGCCCCCAACACTAACACATGGATCGTCCCAAGCCACTTAGTCTTAGTTGACCTTCTATAGTGCTACCTCCATCACATGAAACTTCTTTCCCAATTCTGTCACTTTCTCCTTTTCCTGTACGCTCTTTCCTGCTAGTGTCTCTAAATCCTGTGTTGTCATGTGCTCTTTCAACACTTCTCTGCTTTCTGCTAGTGCCCGTTCCCATCTTCCTTTCGCTTTTTGGAGCTCCTATATCATTCCTTCAACTTGTTGCTGAAATGGCTCCAACTGAGCATGCCTTGATTGTTTATCCTCTTGTGTGGCCTTTACTTGTGTTTGCAAATTATTTATCTCCTGCACAACCTTCAATATCAGGGGTATGTCCATGGTATTCTTCCTCTTCTTTAAGTCCTGAACCATAACATTAAGTTTTTCCTCTCACTGCTCCAGCTACTAGATCTTCTCATCCTCTTACAGGCTGGTCCAAATATGTGCAGTCCCGTCATACAGTTCTGCCACCTCTTTAACCTCCCACGCTATACTCTCTACGTGTGCAAGCCTCTTACTCTCTCTACTCCCGTATTTTTGGAGGTGTGCTCGGAGTTAATTTCTATGTTAAGTCCACTATATCTTGTTTGTAATTCTGCATCGTCTGCGTGATCTTCTGTATTTTCTCTTCTACTGCAACCTCCCATGCCTGCGCGTAGTCTAGTAAGCTCCTGTATACTTCTGCAAGATTCTGCTCAAAGTTATCTGCGTGCTTCTTTTCTTTCTCCTTCTCTAGCATGATCTGCTCACATGTCACTTGAAAAATATCCTTCACCTTGCGATCGAGCGCTAGTTTGGTGGCATCCTCCCTAGCTCTAGACTGTACTTCTTACATTACACTCACTTGTAGTCCATATAATTCTTTCATGGGTATGTTTGCTAGAACCAACTCCATATGTTCCACATCCTTCACTAGTCTCTGTGCTGTGTTTTCATCTACCTCCAACATCTCTGGTGTGACCTTAAACCTGTCACTGCTCATGACTATTGTTTTCACTGTCTCTCCTTGTTCTTTCTGCGCTGATGCTTCCTGTGCTTTTTTTTTCTGATGTGCTACTGGATGATGCGTTGTATTTAGTTGCAGCCTCTATAGGCTGTCATGTACTTCTACTAATTTCTCCATAATTTATTCTCTTTGTGCCTCTACTACATGTACTGCATCCTCCCCTCTATCTTGGACTTTATTTACAACAAACTCTGCATTGCCTTCTGTAATAGTGATGGTTGGAGGATTCTTGTGATACTTCATCTTTTTCCTTCTGTAATAGTGATGGTTGGAGGATTCTTGTGATACTTCATCTTTTTCCTTATTTCTCCCTCCTGTGCTCCAATCCTCTTCTTCGTTGCGTTTGATGTATGCACCTCAATCATTCTTCTTTGTTGCTTCCCCCTCTTGTACTTCCTTTGGATGAGAGAGATCCCCCTTCTTTCCATCCCCTTTTACTTCTGCCTTGGACACAATATCTTTCTTTCTTGGCTTCTTGCTTACTGCGCTACTTCCTGAGGCTTGACTGTGCTTTGCAGCCTTCCTTGTATTATCTGTTGGACTACTTGTCTTCTTTGATGATCCTACTTCTGCTTGATCCTTAGGCTTTGTTCCTTTATTTTGTGTTGTTGGAACCTTTCACTACGTAGGCCAGTCCTTCACAATCCAGTATAATTCCTTGCACGATGTATAATACCTCATTTCCAACCACTTCTTCTTTGAATCCCTTCTGGCCTGAATCCACAAATGGTGTCTTGAAGCCTTGAAATTATCAATCCCTTCATTTTATTGAAATACTACAATTGGTATCCTCCAAACATTGGTTGTCTTCTACTACATGTATTCCAAGAACATGGAAAATACTGCGCTATTCGCTTGCTGGTTCTTAGGGTCCTTTTCCTGCCACACAGTTTCATAGCGTGCTACACAACATTTCCCTTTTCTGTCCAGAAAGGATGAAAATTTGGGCTCCTTCCAACCCACCAAATATACCAGTATTAACAACTAGGAGTAATTGAATTCTGTTCCATTATCCTGTGCATCTCTGTAATCTATCAAAAACTGGTTCAACAAGTATGGTGCCCAACTGAATACTACACCCTTTGCACACTACAATGCTATTGCTATAACTCCTGTCGAGGCCTCTTCCTTTCTACACTTTCTCAAAAGTTTACAAGCCATCAAATTTGTAGTAAACTTTGTGGAAGGGTCATTGATGTCCTTTATTATTCTACCCCTATTTCCCCTGTTTGTTCTGAACTGTGCTTTAACTTCCTCTGGAATTTCTTTATCCCTGGCTTTATTGTCCAAATATTCTTATGGCTTTACACTGCTAGTACGCAAACTTGTAATCTTGGATATGAGATCCACATCTATGGGGACCGACCTATCCATCCATAGGATACCTCCATGTACCTTGGCTAGTAGTTGCTTCACATAGATGCCTACATTTTTACCACGCCCGAAATGTGGCATGTCCAAAAGATTCATAATGCCCGAATTGTAAAGACGCGTGTTCGACTACATGGGCTCCAAAATGGGTTTCCCTAAGGGTCCTACCTCCCCCCTGTTCTCCAAGTATACTTCCCATGCAAAGTCAGGAAACTTCGTTGTGTCTATTACATCATGATCCACATATTTTAGCTTTGACACCTTCCCTAACATGTCTTCTACTACAACTACAACATATGGGAGATAAGGTAAAGTGATTTATATTGCGCTTAGTGCTTTCCTCTTTTGTCCCACGGTTAGGTTTTCTTTTACAGCTTCATCCTCAAGTTATTCTTCTTCTTCTTAATCTATTTCTTACTGGCTTGTGATATCTTCGACTAGGACTTCCTCTTCTATGAATTTCTGCTTCTGTTTGTCCTTTTCCTCCGCTTCTATAGGGTTTTCAAGATTAGGGTTTGCATTTTCGTTAGGGTTTTTAATTCTCTGACCCAATTGCACTTGTTATGCGGTGATATTTCTTCCTCTATCCTGCTATCGTTGATGGATTCAGTTTTTGATGTTGTAACATCCTCTATCTCAACAAAATTTTCCAGCTCTGCCATTCTTTCCTTCTTCCTTCCTCACTGTCGGGTCACTTTGAAAAATTGGTCAGGAGTGCCAACCTTCGGGGGTGCCATGTAACTAGCCTTTCTCACAATCGACTGACTTTTCCTCTTTCTCAATCACCCTTTGATCACACTCTCAAGTGCTATGTTTCTCACCAATTGCTAAGTGTCAATCCCTTCCTATATTTTCCCTTTTTATAAACCCCGTCATTAATGTTCTGACACGTTCGTTCTTTTCCATTCACTTTTTTTTTTTTTTTCCGGTTATTTCTTCGTTCCATCGCACGATGTCTAGTTTTCCTGTGCGCAGTCTTTTGAATTATGTCACACCAATTTCTGTCTATTGCGCACTGTCATTCCCAAATATCTGTATATCAATTATTCCTCTAACTACTTCTTTTTGTCTTTTTCTTCGTCTTTCTACTTTTATCTTTCTTTTTCTTCTTTTAGATCCTACTATTTACAATATAGCGAAGTCTACTTGCTGCACTGCAACTATTGAGAGTTAGTAGGTCGACTATCCCTATACAGTTTCAATCGAATACCATTCACCATTCCTTGCACTTCCTTTCTTGCTAAGTCTTGCAACTGTACCACACCTTCATCTATGACAAAATTTATCTGATATGGCCCTAGCCATTGAATTCTAATCTTTCATGGGTGCTGCAAATGCTTACTATCATAGAGGAGAACTAGATCTCTTTCCTTAAACTTCTTCTTCTTGATATGCTTTTCATTCCATGCTTTATCCTTTTCTTCATGTACCTCTTGATGGAAACCTGGCATGATTCTATCCTCTTCTAAGTCCATCTGTTGAGCCAATATTTCCTACACTGCACCACCTTCTGTCATATCTGTAATTGCTACAATGAACAAACTTGGTATCAAATAATCTAAGGTAACTATTGCTTCCTGTCCATACACCAATATAAAGGGTGTCTGTCCTGTTAGCTTCTTGCAGGTAGTTAGATAAGCCCAAAGTACTGCTGGTACCTTCAAATCCCAATCATCTCTATTTACATTACAAATATTTGTCAAGGTATTCTCCAAAATCTTGTTGAAGGCTTCCACTCTTCCATTTTCTTGAGGGTGGTAAGAAGTAATCTTCTGGTGGTATATCTTAAACTCTTCAAGCATTACCTTAATTATACTGTTGATGAAGTGAGGCCCCTGATGACTCATCAATATTCTTGGACATCCAAACCTTGTCACTACATTCTCAAATAAAAATCATTCTACTGTCTCTATGCTGCAATACTTTACTGATACTTCCTTTGTCCATCTGGTTAAGTATTTCATCACTATAATAATGTATCTGTCTCTTGATCGTCTTGTTAGTGGATTAATTGGACCTACAAAATCTATATCCCATTTATCGAACACTTGTAAAGTAACACGTGGTATCGGTGGCATCTCATCCCTCTTAGATGGCTTCCCAACTCTTTGACAAACATCACACTTCTGGCATTATTCCTTTGAATCCTTATGAACTATTGGCCACCATAATCCTGTGTGCAATACGTTCTGTGCGGTAGATTTTCCTGCGTAGTTTCCTCAATCAATCCCTTCATGTGCCTCTACCAAAATAATGGGTCTTTCATGCTCCATCACACATCTTCTCAAGATGCTATCTACTCCTAGTTTGTTTAAATGGCCTGCAATCAACTGATAATCTGCAACTCTTACTACCAAAATTTTCTTATACGGAGTAGTAAATTCTCTTGGCACGAAGCCTGTACTAAAAAAATAAATAATGTGAACAAAATATTCATATGCTATCTGTACTGAAATTTTTTTTGCATCGGGAAAGTTATCTTCCAAGTTACTGGGCTCTTCTCTACTTGTTATCCTGGACAAGTGATCCGGTCTTGCATTCAATCTTCCAGGCTTCACCACAACTTCAAAGTAAAATTCCTAAAAAAATAATAGCCATACATATATCCTCCCCCCCAACACTGGCTTATTAACTAAGTATCTCAGAGATGAATGATTTGTAAACATGTTGAAGTGCTGTCCCAACAAGTAATGTCTGTATTTTTGCAAAGCATACACAATAACTAGACCTTTTGTTTCTGTAGTATTGTAGTTCTACTCTGAATCTGAAAGCTTCCTGCTTGCAAAAGAAATAGGGTGATCTATATCACCTTCTCCTGGATGGGTTAATGATGCTCCTAATTCAATTGCAAATGCATCCACATGCACATGAAATTCCTTTAACCAATCTAGGAAAACCAGAATCGGTGTAGTAACCATATTTTCCTTTAAAATATCGAAACTCTTCTAGCATTCATCATTCCATTGGTACTTAGTATCCTTCTTCAACAACTTCTCCATTGTCATGGTGATCTATGAATATCCTCTTATGAACTTTCTATAATACCCTGTATGGCCCAATGTAATCTTCACTTGGCGCACTGACTTTGGTGGTGGTAAGTTAACTATGACAACAATTTTATCAAGATCAACCAACAAACCCTGTTTACACACCACGTGCCCTAAAAAAATGCCAAAACGTGTGCTGCAAATACATTTCTTAATGGTCGATGATATTTGACATTGTATACATCTATCCAACATTAACCTTAATACTTCAACATGATCTTTCAACAAACTGAACACTGTCCAATCATCCAAGTAAACCTCCAAAAACATATGAATAAAGTCTTTAAAAGATGCTACTACTACCCTTGAAAAAATGGCTGGTACATTATTCAATCCAAATGGAATAACTGTATACTGAAATGACCCCCACTCTGTAGCAAATGTCGTCTTGTGTCTATCTTCAAGTGCAATCCTTATATGACGATAACCTGAAAATCCATCTGTAAAAGAATAATCTTATTTCCGCCCTACATTCTCCAAAACTTCGTCTATGAATGAGGTAGGAAAAGGATCATGCAAGAAAGAATCATTCAATTTTCTCAAATCTACACAAATCTTAATCCCTCATTGTTTCTTTTCTTGGACCACCATAGGACTGATCCATTCTAACTCTTCTACAGGTTCTATAATACCAACTTATAACATCTTGTCAATTTTTGTGTTCACCTTCTCTTTGTATATTGGATTCAATATGTATGACCTTTGTCTGATAGGTCTTGCTTCTAGCTTCAATGGGATATTCATCTCTCCTAGATCTCATGCTAACCCCTTCATCTCTGAGAATGTTGCTAGAAATAAGTCACTGTACTCACGCCATAATTCTGTGATCCTTTCTACTGTATGATTATCCCAATAATCTCCAATACTGTCCATCTTTGGGTCTTCTGCAATTCCAATATTTACCTTCTTGATCTTTAATGGTGCAAAATAATCTTTTGAATCTAGCTTGGTACCTTCTACTTCCCTTTCCACTTCTACTTCTGGGACCTGGATATTGCACAGATTATCTTCTGCTGGTTATGCTTCTTTTGCTACGTGATAACATTGTAGAAATTGCATAATTGTCTGACTAGCCTGCCTATGATATGTTGGAATTATTTCAAACTTCGGTTCTTCAAATATCCCGTCTCTTACCATTTTTAGCACTGTATCAATCTCTGGACTATCATGCTTAAACCCGAATGTGACTACAAAGTTATGCCAGATCTCTTCCCAGCTAGTAGTTTCTCTGCTCTATTACTGTTCTGTATACCAGTTCTTCAGAATGCCTTATAATGTGTGGATAAAATGGTGTGGCCATTCTTCTGGTGGTACTGATATCCATTGAACTATGCACTTTTCTACATGTTGTTGAGGTTTTCCAAATCCCTCGTATTTATCCTCATATCCATGTTCCTGATTTGTGCCGAATCTTATGCACAATAACCTTTTCCACTGAAACCAATTGTTGATCTTTGCCTTGTGTGTACCCCACCATCTTGAAGGTGTATATTTTAAAGAAATATCTAAGGTTGGTAATATTTGATTTTCCATAACCTCAACCTCATATTTCATAAAAAATTCTTCTAAATCGTTCAATCCATAAAAGTAGGAGGTTCTCTTACCTCTGTACCAACCCATCTCAACGCGCATGCCATTATGGCACCTCTCCTGGTAGATAATTCATGTAATCGATACTGCCAATTCTCCAGTCCTTTGTTAGAGTCTGAAGCACAAGAACTAATACTCCTCCAACTGAGCATGCCATTTGCATTTGGGTTGATATAATCCTTTTCACACATGACAGTTCTGTATAGCTACTTCACATATTTTGTCAGGATATTATCTATCACAGGTTCCACATACCTACCTCCTTCTAAGGGATCCAATGGTGCAATAAATCTGTATTCTCCATACTCAAATATCATCTTCCTTGTCTTCAAATTGATAATAGCCTAGTTATCAAAGGCCCAATCCAGACCCAACAGTGTTGGATATGGTGAAGTATTTTCCACTATGTAAATGACTTCAAAATCACCCATGGTGCACACGCCATCCAAATCTAATGGAATCCACTTCAACCTCCCAATTGGCACAACTCTGTGCTGATTTTCCATCTTCAATTGAATAGGTGAATACCCAAATTGTGGTTTTCCCATAGCTTCCCAAGTCTTCTTTGGCAGAACATTGACTTCATATCCTAAGTCTAATATAATATCACCCATATTGAAATGTCCAATGTTAGAATTCAATTTGAATTCTCTACTGGTTCTTCTCTTTTTTCAAACACAATTTACTCTTTTTACCCCCTATTCCCCAGGATTACACTTTTCTAATAAATTCTGCAGTACTTGTAAGGAATTTTTATCACTCAACAATTTGACACAAGCTGACCCAGATTTATGAGAAGAACAAAATGAAACCACAGATTTATAATATTAACATAGAGACACAATTAAAAATAATAGAGATACAATAAAACTTGAATTCTATTAAATAAGAATTATGTTGAAAACTGTAAAATGTAGACTGAAAACAAGCTTGCGAGAATAGTGTTAGCTTATCTCTGAGAAGATATGTGACAACTATGCTCATTCGCAAGAAGATCAATACAATGAGGCTCTGAAGGAATTTTTACAATAAACATTAATTCCAAAACACTAGACATACAAAAACCTAACCCTAGGAGATGAAGCGCCAAAATTGATGTGGGCCCCATTGGGGTAAGTTAGTACATCAACTTCTCGGGGTCATAAATTTTTCATATGATCTTCGTTTAG
>CBVK0100710437.1:0-10977 GCA_900067695.1 Picea abies
AAATTATTGATATTCTTGGCTATTTACACTGGCCATGGAAACTCCACATTCCTGTACAACGCAATTCATCTATGTCCAGAACGATTTTACTTGCCCTGTTGTGAGCTTACTGAATTGATTTTACTTGCCCCGTTGAGAGTTTTCTGAATTTTGTATAATCGAGAGGATAGGATAGGTTGAAGGTGTTGGCGAGCATGGCCTCAACAGCGGGTCCTGTGAAGGAGATCCCTAGAAGTTACGACCCCCCACTGCTGGGAGCCATTGCCGATCGATTCGAATACTTCGTCACAGAAGGAGTCAATAAATTTTTCAAGAGACACACAGACAAATACAAGAGCACGGTCTTGAAGGTCAATATGCTGCCAGGTCCGCCCATCATGTCTGACTCGCGAGTGATAATGCTTCCGGACGACAAGAGCTTATAGGCTTAGGCGGGGTGAAGTACAAAGTAAGAATCAATGACCCGTGTGAATAGTTCTTATCGGAGGGATGGAGGGGGCACGCGGGCGGGGACAGAGATGAAGGACAACCCGCAATTACTCACTACCAACCATGTTGTCAGTTTCTGTCTTTCTCTATTAATTTAAGGTTTCAAAATACGTGAAGGCTACAATAACACTATCAATTTATTAACCAATGAGGTGCTAAAAAAATATTATTTTTGTTAAATTAAAAAATAATTTATTTTACTTGTTATGTTGAACATTAAAATTGATATAAATTTTTCAAGTCAACACAAAAATAATATGAAAGTCAATTCTAACTCATTGCTATATACTACCTTCGACAATATAATAAGGAGTTCAAAAATTCTATATTTTTTTAAGGGAAGGAAAAACATATTTTCTAAATCAATTAGGAATGATTTATTATTTATTAAAATCAATTGTGAAAGTGGACTTTTAACTTGTTGTTTTTCTTTTTCAATACAAAGGTTAGTTACACATAGCCCAAGCAACCATGTAAAGGAAAGCATCTAAATATTTTTTAATAAATAAAAATAGATAACTCTATAATATGAAAATATTAGTAAAAAAATTACCTAGAAATTATAATATGTGTAGTAAAGAGCGATTCTAACTTATTGTTTTATTGAAACTACCAATAAAGTTTTAAATTTTTGTTATTGATTGTTTCCAATGAACGCTCTCTCTTTGATTTAAAATATAACACCACCCTCGGAAATTGAATCCTAGTACAAGAGGCCAATAAGTACTCTGTCACTTAACACATGTACTGCAACAACTAATCATAAAAAACTTGCAATAAGTTTAATCATGAACAATGTAATTGCGTTGACTAAGATTATCTTAAAACATTGCAAACAAGAGGATCAAAAAGAAATAATAGGATAACCGCAAACAAGAGGATCAAAAAGAAATAATAGGATAACCAAATGTTCAGTTTTACTCTTTCTATTGTGCGAAAGTAAATGTGTGTGGATATAAAGGAGGGTGATTGAATTGTGGATGCTTTACACATCAGAGGTAGTCAAAAGTGTGTGGAAGCCAGCATGTGCGAGAAGCAAAAGATCCAAAGTTCCATGCATAGAATATCGGATCTGGCATTGGACTATGTATTAAAAAAACCCAGAGACGTGCAGTATAACCAAATGTTTAGTTTGACTCTTTCTATTATGGAGACATTGGCATGTGCGAGATGCATATTACGTAAAGTTCTCCGCATAGAATATGAGATTTAGCATCTGAATATGTAAAAAGAAAAAAAAATAGAAACACACAACATAAAACTTACTGAATATGTAAAAAGAAAAAAAAATAGAAACACACAACATAAAACTTAGTAAAAAGTAGTATGATGAGGCAAAGATGTTCTTGAAGCAATGTAAAGCGTGATGATGGCACGATTTACTTAAATCTATGCAAAGTGTGCGGAGGACATGATGTGCAGGTGCGCGGGAAGCAGAGGGCTTGTAGTTGTCCGCACAAGACATGGCATTTAACATATAACTATGTAAAAACATCTACCATAAAACTTTTTAAAGAGATTGCAGAGATGAAGATGTGAAGAGGCAAGTCGGACTGCACCCAGTGCAAGATGTGCCAGAAGCAATGTGAGGTTCACAAAAACCAAGATCTCTGCAAGACAATTGAAACTATACATAGCTTAGGATATGTGGAAAGCAAATGTGATTGAGTTCCCTGTGCAATATATGTTGCTTGTGCAAACCATTTGCGAAGGCCGAAATGTGCGGGAAGCAATGTAAAGTGTGATGACACTACCATTCTCTCAAAGCTATGTAAAGTGTGTGGAGGATACGATGTGTAGGTGTGTGAGAAGCAAAGGGTGTGTATTTGTGTGCAGAAGACATGAAATTTAGCATATAACTATGTAAAAACATCTACCATAAAACTTTGTAAAGAGATTTAGCATATAACTATGTAAAAACATCTACCATAAAACTTTGTAAAGAGATTGTGGAGATGAAGATGTGGAGAGGTAATGCAAAGTGCACTAAGCCTGGTATGTGCCAGGATGTGCATGAGACAATGCAAATTGTGTACAAGTTAAGATATGTGAAAAGCATATGCAATTGAGTTACCTTTACAATATATGTTGCTTGTGTGGACCTTGAAATTGTAAGCAACAAATCAAGTAATTGTTTACTGGCATGACTTCTTCTTTTTTTCCGAGCTCAAGAAGAGACAATGTGCATATGACAAAAGACATGAAACAAAGTCCAAAAGTAGCAGTGTTGTCAAAGTTCTAGCTTAATAGGAAAATTCATTTTTCAACCAAAGGAAGGAAAAGACATTGTATAGAAAACTGAGCAGATCAAATACAGTGCAAAAGCAGAGGAATTGTCGATGTTTCGGCTTTAGGAAAACTCATTTTGTAGATAAAGCAAATGAAAAACAACATTGTGATGCAGTAGACAATGTTGAATGGAGTAGAGAATATGTTTTTGCAATTTTATATGATTTAACTGGGCAACATAAATTGTCACAAGGTTGTATTCTATTCAATATTCACAATATGCTATAAAATTTACAAATGATAGCATAAGGGTCAAAATAACATTTTTGCATAATGAAAGTAAATATCCACATATTTAAAGAACTGAACATGATATTTCATTGAAAAGTGATATACAATTAAGACAAAATTGACCATTCAACTAGAAACTCAAAGGTTTGAAAACCAATCACCATCTATGTGAAAATTGTTCTTTGGCAAGGACAAAAAAAAATATGTAGTTGTTTTTACATAATGCTTGTGAAAAAAGTCTAAAAGTCAAAATAGGATTTCCCAGAGTACAAGTAAAGTAACATATATGCACAAAAATTAAGTTGATGTTTTATTGAAAAATCATAATGAGTGAAAGCAAAGTTGAAAATTCAGTTTTAAACTCGGAGTCTGTAAAATCACTAGCTATCTATGCTAAAGAGTTATTCGGCAAGTTAAAAAATATATACAATTATCTTTTAAATAATGTCTTTAAAAGGTAAATGAATTTGTCCAAATGGACTAGGATTGGAGCTCCCATGGACCAGTAAATAGAAGAAAGAGAGAAAGATAGTTAGAAGGCAGTGTTAAATTTGCAGAGGACATAAAACAAATAATTGTGACTAATTACCAAGTGAGCAAAAGAAAAGGATAGCAGAAGCATATGCAAATAATAGACTGTCTACCAAGAAGCAAGTATTTTGCTAGTGTCAGTTGTCCTTTGTTGTTGTGTATATGCTTTTATGACATTTTTTTCTTTGGGATTTTGTTGAAGAAATTGTTTGTGGTGGCTATTATGGATTAATAATTTGTTGCAAGGCATTCTTGACCCAATTATCAATATCATTTTTTATTGGTGGGATCGTGATTTTTTGCTTAACTTGAAGCACAAAAATCTCATCCTCCATTTCTTTGCATTCTAGTTGTAGTTGTTCGATGGCTGACAAGTGCTCTTCATTGTCATTGACAAATATAACAAGCTAATGTTTCAATTCTTCTTCAGGAAACTCCATGAGGTTGTCGAAGTCATTAGCTAATGAAGTCTTCATTATGGCCAAGTCACTATTAAGCTCTTCTTTGGTGATAATCGTCGAATTTCTGAAAAGTTGTGGACCCTACATTTCTTTAACGACATGAAATGCTTTTAAAATAGCATCGCCTCTTCTTTCGTCGATTTTTTAGCAAGTAACAATTGCATCTTGCAACATTTTTATTTGTTGTTCCCAACCTGCCTTTATTTGTCTTATTATATTGCTATTGGACATTCCTTGTTGATTTCTTCGATGGTCACTGATACTAGTCACTCGTGTGACGAAAGTGTTTAGCTCGTTTTTGTAGTAGGCTTCATCATGCTGCAGGTCTCTTTGCAAATCTCCAGTAAAACTTAAAGTTCTTTGTGAAAGATCACGTAGATTGGCATTGATGTCCCACACCTATCTGATTATATCGAATATTTTGTTAATGTTATCAACAACATAGAGTCTGACTCCATTCAACAATTGTAGGGCCTTCGTGATTGGCCTTGAGATTGTTGGTGTACTTGGAGGACTTTGTTCTGCTGAAAGTATGGCCAGTGGTTGTGCAAATAGTGGTCTGGGATCGAGTGCCTTTTCAATTTCAATTATTCTTTTCTTCAATTTAATGGTTTGTAATTCATTTTCTAAAATTCAATCTACAAGAGCATCCCTTGTAGAGCGATGTAGTTGCATGAGTTCAAAGTGTGCAACTCCTGATACATCAGACATTGACCTTAATTTTTAAACCAACGTTTTGTGTTTAACACTGACCCTTTCTATATACAACTTATTTGTGTGCCTCTTGTATTGACTATTCTACAATGTTAAGAATCGGTTGTCAAAGAACATGGGTTCCTCTATTGCAAGGTCCTTCGTAATTTCTTGGCTTTCAACAATTCTCCAAGCTACCCAGTTGGGTAGATTTCTGCTCCCGACTTCCATTTCTTCAAGATTTGTTGGAGTTCATGTATCTTGTGAATCGTCTTTGTTTGGGGTTCATTTCCTTTTTTATGAAACACTATATGTGTGCGTTCAAGATTGTTATGGAGTGGTTGCTCACCATCGTCATCTCGAGTAGATCTATCATTACTGTATTCTCTATTTAGCTTATGTTGTTATGTTCTTTGCTTGGGCGAGGAGCTCTTACTTGGCTGAAGATTGGAGGAAGATTGGACATTAGGACTGGTTTCCCCCTTTTCCTTGGGTTACCCTAGATTTTGGTATCTGAACTTGTTTATGTGAACAAGCCATCGTTCCATGCATTTTTGTCCTTCTTTGAAGGATTTTGAGTTGTTTCTTCATCAAATCTTGTAAAAAGGTTGTTCTACCTTATCAACACTAAATGTCGGGAGAATAGGTCATCAGGATCAAAACCCCCTAGGGGTTGTGCTTCTTTTAGATTAAACAGATTAAGTGTCTATGAGACTTATTTCAGATGCGCTATATTCCTTATCACTGTATCCCCAACTCAAAGAGGCAATGTAATGAATTGCTTTTTTCTCTTTCTATCAGATAGAATACACTAGGCTTTATACTAGCGGTAAATTTATGCAACAAAAGATCTATCATAGACAAATATAGGGAGTAGAAGCGGGTTTTCTTGACAACCATACAAGTGGATGTAAGTGTGGCTTTGTTCTTCAATGCAAATGCCCTTTCCCTTAAGAAAATCTTCAACTTCCTGGGTTATTCTCTTGAACTCTACCCCAATAAAGATGTGTCTGAACTGTCTAACAAACTTCTCTTGAACAGTACAAAAATTGAATGGTGCTTTATGTTTATATAACACTAGGTACCATAATTGAATCGGTTCATTGTGTATATTAACAGTTGCCTTGACAAGGAAACTATCAAAGAAATTGCAAAAGACAATTGCAAATACCAAATATTCGGCCATGAAAAATCTTTGAGTGCTAAAGTAGTTCCTTAATTGAAAACAAAGTTCATTTAACATGACCTCTGCCAAATCAAACATGTCATCCTTGCGAAACGAAAATTACAATGCATGTAGAGTTGACCTGGGTATGTGTGAAGTGGACTCGCAGCCAACAACACAAGCGAACAACCATGAAAAGCCCTGGTATGGTTCTTGTAGCAAGGTTATATCGACTAATGAAAGGTCAGCCAGGATGCTTGCAGAAGGTAGCAGAAAGTCTCTCAACACATTGGAGCTTCCTGCCTAAGAAACAAGGAAGACATATGCATCTGCAAGCTGAAGTGTTTTATTTGCAGAGGGAAGGTGGAGCATTTTAGTCGATATAACCTTCCTTTCACCAGAAGATCATTTCCGCACATATGAACTATGCTTGAAACACGGGTAATCATTAATAGGAACCATTATCTAGGTCACAGAAAATCGAGACATTTACTTTGCATGAGATATATTACCTACTTGTCATTCTTTCTTGGCAAATCAGAGCAAATCATGTTGTCATAAATGCTTCGGCTACAGTGCAAATTACTTCGCTTGTCAGAATATCTACAATAAAACTATTGCCTTTACAAACGACGACAATTGTGATAGGTATCGTTGTGGCGCTTTTACTAAAAGGTCTTTTCCACATGTAAGTTACTTATAGAATATGGGTAGCCATGAATAAGGACCACTAGACAACTCATAGAAAAGCGGGAAATTTACTTCCCACAAGTGATAAATAACTTTTGTTTCTTTGCAAATGGTGGCGAATCAAGGTGTCATAAATGATTGGGTTAGCGTGCAAATTACTTAGCTTCTTAGAATGTCGGTGCATAAGTGTTGGAAATTTCAAATTGCAGAAATGACAATTGAGGTCGGATCAACCATGAATTGTGCCCACAAGGGTTGAAAATAAAATCAATAAATTCTTGACTGTGCGAGCAATATATATGTGTGGAGTGTGAACATGCAGAAGATATATGTGTGCGGCCTCCGAGCATGGCAATGGAAAAAGACTTCGTGCAATGTGAAAAGTCCCTAGGCAAAAATTATTTTTACCAAAATTTTTTCAAAGAATAGTGCATCGGTAACACAATTTTATTCAAGAAATGCACTGGGGTTCTTACATTGTAGGAGCCAATTCATATGCCACTAGCACAAAATATTTATTTTTCTATTACCAAGAGCTTTGCAAATGCGCAATGTGCAATGTGTAATTCATTGTTGCTTATGTGCGGAGACTTTTTCTTCGATGATTTGTCCACACCTCCACATAGGTATATCCGTGCACGGATATGTCCCCCCGCACATGTATGTTTGTTAGTTGCTTTAAAAACATTTTTTTATTTATTTTTAACATTTTCCTATACAAATAATTAAAAGATGAATGATTATTTATGAATGTGCAATTTATTAAATAATTACTCTATAAATAATTTATTTATTTATTTAATATAGTTGTACTTGTACATCGAGTCTTTGAAACTCGTACATGCACTCGTTGCGGCAGATGTTCAATATTGAAATGTACAATGCGTTGTTTCTTATGTGTGCAGACTTCTACTTTGACAATTTGTTTGCATATCCTCGCATAAGTATCTCTGTTACTTGGTGTAATTTTTTTTTTTTAATTTTTTTTTAATATAGTACTATGCAAATAATTAAAAGATTAATAATCATTTATTAATGTGAAATGTGCACTTTATTAAATAATTAATTATTTTTTATTTTTATTAATTAGTTATTAATTATTTAGAGCCATGCGGTAATCATTTGTGCAATCGTGTGCTCTGAGGTTTAGAACCTCGGGCGAGGGACGTAGGCCCTCCTTTCCCTCATCCCCTCTTTATTTCCCGACTTTCCTTTCTCAGCTCCTGGTTCTCTTTCTGGCCTCCCCTCTCGGTCATGGTTCCTTTTCCCTTCGTTGCTTTTCCTCAACACGCAGTTCGGTGAGTGCATGGCTTCACGTGGCCTTAGACACATGGCGTCCTCAGAGAAGGAAGAAGTGGACTATGACACCAATCCACTCGGGTCCAGGGTATTTGTTTCCCACGAAGAGTGTCTAGAAAGGGTTAGTCAGTCTAATCTCTCTCTTCTCACGAGCTCTCAGTTAGGTCACGAAGCTCCATCCTCCGCTTTTAAGCATGCCAAGGATGGGGCAAATCTAGGTGAACCTATACGGTGCCAGGACACAAGATCCTTTGACCATTTCAAGGAGACATGACTGAAATCTCTAGGTATTTCTCCATCTGAAGCCTTTCGTATCCCTTACCCTCAGAAAAACGAAGTGAGGTTACAAACAAAAGGAAGAAAATCTCTCAAAGGAATTGCTTCGTCGAGGTCTCATTAGAAAAAATCTACGAAGTGCATTAGAGAGAAGAGGGTTTCTGTGAAGATGGTCGTTGGAGAAGATATTACTATTGTTGAAGTCTCCAAATTCATAGGAAAAATACTTGTGGGAAGATTTAATGGTAAAGCTTCGGGAGAAAAATCTCTCTCGGGCTAGATGGATCAACAATGGAAAACCTTGATTGGGTACTCACTAGTAGTTCATGTTCTAGCCAAGGGTTGGTTCTCCTTCTTATTTCAGTCTATCAAGGATTGTGACGCAATTCAAAAAAAAAATTGGTTATGGGGTCCGACAAACTTAACCTTAAAACCATGGATTGTGGACTTCGACCTCCTAAAAGAAATTGTGGCCATTATGAAGGTATGGGAAATTTTACCAAGTCTACTTCTGGATTTCTAGTCTAGAGAAGCGACAGAGCAAATTGGAAACAAATTGGGAACCTTTGTCAGGCTTGAGCCAAATTGGGCCTCAAAAAAAGACAGACAATGGGCTTGGGTACAGATCGAGGTGGATTTAAGGGAAGTTTTTTTTTTAAAGCATTGATCTGGTTTTTGCCGACAAGACCTGGCACCAAAAGGTAGACCACTGGAAGCTACCCTTTAGGTGCTTTGAATGTCAAGAGGTAGGCCATATTCATTCCCAATGTTATCGTGTGGCACCCTCGAGCCAATTCCCCCCCAAGATCTCAAGAACCAAGTCCATTATCAGGCAAAGAGAGGTTGTGGATGTTAGACAGTTGGCTTAGGTTGATGGAAAATTGGTTTGGATTGTTGGTTGTCATTGATGTCAACCCTTGGAGAATGGTATTGTATATTGATGTCAACCCTTAGAGATTGATGTCAACCCTTGGAGAAGTCTAGTAGTGAATTCTGATAGCATAAAGATATGGGTAAGAGACCCGAGTTTGTTTGAGGTATAAAGGCATGAAGATCAATTAATATGCAGATAAGACTATTCTAGATGGATAGTACATGCCATGCCATTTTCGGTGATATGTGGAACATCACATAAGGGATCCCCGAGAAGGCAATAAAAAGCCTCTCGATAAGAAACTAAGGGACCTTAAGAAAAATGATAAAAAAACAAGACCTAACCAAGAGGATGGGAGGTCTCATCATTAGTCGGCTCTATCATTTCTGCGAAGATACCAGTGGGTAACGCTGTCAGCTCTGGACACCAAGCCAAGGCAGTCTCCTCTTGTCAGACCTTGAAGTAAAAAAGAAAAGAAAAGCAATAAAAGAAAAATGAAGGCAATGAAGGCCTTGGAAAAAATGCATCCATGACGGGTACAGCTCGCCTCCTACAAAGGCACCCACAGACAACACCTGCCCTTGGTCTTACTATGACTGGACATCCCTAAAAACCATATCACCTCATTAAACATGACTTGAATGATCTTTTAAGGAAACTTTCCATCTCCTGTGGGTATTAGCCCAATAGGTTGTTCTTTTGGTTTCCTTAGCTTTGTATAGTAGATCTGTGTAATATCTTTGAGCTCTTAGATGATGTGTTAGGGATTTCATGCATATATTCGATAACTTTAATGATGAAATGTGATTTACATTGCTATGATCTCTAGGACTGATGAGCCCATGGAGGGCGCAATTTTTGATGTGCAGGACCATACCCGGCGGACAGGTGCCAGAGGACCGGTACACATGGGGAGATGATTAGCTCGGACCTCCATGGGGCTGAAGAGCCCATCAGATGGTTGCTGGGATGGCAGAGGCAGGACAACGTCATGATGAGCCCTTGCATGAAGAAGACAGAAGGACGCCCTCACCAGGACACTTTGGCAGAGATCGACCTATGGGGGATCACCCCTTGCAGATGAGATGATGGCTTTGATGGACAGGACGCCACCCAGGGCAAGCTGGACGTTTTTCGGAGGATGTGGCAGTGTGCTTGGACCATTTGGCACATGTGGCAGCCTGCAGGAGCCCTAGAGGCGCCAACATTTTGCCTTCTGGATGCTGATGATGCCCAAAAAGGGCCAACGTCTCCCTCAGAGGGGCCTGACGTCTCCATTTTAGCTCATAGTTTTGACATTTTAGCATTTAATGTGACAAATAATGAGATATTGATAAGTCAGCCTTGTCGGCTGTTTTTAATGACCTATTTTGTAAATTAAGGTCATTTGGATGATATATATTGAGGACATTGAGCCTCATTTTAAACATGACACAACTCACTCTCTTGTGAGAGAGATACTTTTAGTCTTTTGTCTTGTTATTGGCTCTTGGAGTTGAGGCGCTACTCTTGGAAGGATTATCTTTGGCATGCATATGGTGTTTTTATCATTGGAAGGTGTTACAACTAGAGTTTGATAAGCTCATCATTGATTTGTAAGTGTTTTTCTCATACAAAACTTCTTGATTGAATGGTTGTAGTTTAAAATTCTTACATGTGTGGTTACATTGTTATTTTTATGCTTAATCATTGAAACCCTAGGGAGCAAGCACACAAGTAGGTCCTTGCTTCATGTCCCCATGATAAAGACTTGTTTAGCCATTTGATTAAGAAGAACCTAGCCTAGCCATTGCTACACTAGTTCCTCTTTTTCTTGAGTTAGTTTGAAACATAAATTGAAGAAAGAAGATGTCCTAGGCCTAATTAATTTTACACCTAGGGTTTGACTCTTAGGGTTTGAAAAGCCCTGGCCCCAAACAACACTTTTCAGCCCTAGATTTATGTTTTATAGCTGGCCGTTTTTGCCAAAGAGTCTTAAG
>CBVK0100710438.1:0-11982 GCA_900067695.1 Picea abies
GGAGCATGAGGCCTAGCTTTAGCTACACCGGAATGAGCCTCCTCCCCTTAGGGTTTTGATTTGGTGGCCCTGCCATTGCAACACCATTAAACCTAACTCTCCCGTCCTTAGGTTTAAATCTTTCCAAGCCTTTAGTCTCTCTCTTTGACTCCATTAATCCAAGGCACTAGTCTAAAATTGCAACGTTGAGTTTTCCAAGTTAAAACAATCTTTCAAACTCTCTTAAATTGAAACCCTAACTAACCCTAGCGATTTTACTAACCCTAACCCTAAGATGACGTCATGCCTATTTTGAACTTGTGTTTGGCTTGAAACGTTGTGGCATTGTCATCCATTGATAGACTTTGAGGTATTGATTATTTTCATTGGCATAATTAGCAAAACGTCCATCTCATAGTCTAGCAAAACTAACCTAGAACAAGCTTGACGTCACCCTCTTAGATAGTATAGTGACGCAGCAATAATATTTATGTATGAGCACATTCTTTGCGTTGTGATAATATAAAGATTGACTTTATACATTGAATGCTATTATCATTTTGTACTTATTGAAGAAGTAATATTATAAAACATAAGCTTTAATTGCAATCATTGACTTCATCAATAATTACATTTATTATTGCTCATATGTATTAAAGATAGTCATTAATATTTTGAAGTGCTAACCACTGTGGCATATTTTAGTTTTATTTGCCTTGTCTCGCTAACAGGTGTCTTCTCAGTGGAATACCTTCATTCTTGACTATCTCTCTTGGTAGTAATCTGTGAAAGGAAACCCTTACCTTGATCCTTTAGACCTTAAGACCTTTTAGAACCCCAGATTACTAGGGACGTCTCCCTTGGGATTAGCCACCCTAAACAGAAAGAGCTCCCCATCGAGGTGACAGTGGGTGGGGAAAGCTCCTGTTACGCCAGTTTGAGTCTTACTTCCAAGCTACTAAACCTATCCTACAAACTGAGCGATAACAATTGTCATTGATGTCAACCCTTGGAGAATGATATTGTATATTGATGTCAACCCTTGGAGAAGTCTAGTAGTGAATTATGATAGCATAAAGATATGGGTAAGAGACTCGAGTTTGTTTGAGGTATAAAGGCATGAAGATCAATTAATATGTAGGTAAGACTATTCTAGATGGATAGTGCATGTCATGCCATTTTCGGTGATATGTGGAACGTCACATAACTCCTCAAGGTTAGAGAGTTATGGCCATGTGAAGTTGGAGAACCCTCATGAGTTATCTAGAAGCCCCTAGAAAGTCAAAGAAGTCAATTATTCTAGAAGCTCCTAGAAGAAGTGTACTGGTCAAATTGATGGTAACTAGGAGTTAATCATGGGTATAATTGTTGCATTAAGAAAATAATTATTAAATCCAATAAGATCCCTTATGATACCTTTGTATATGACAACAACAACTTGGAGGAAGTGACTTCATACAAATATCTTGGAATTGATATTCACCACAAGCTCAATTGGAATTATAGCATTGAGAAAAGTATTATTGGGGGATGGAAAGCTTATTATGGGCTTGAAAATAATTGTAAATCAACTGATCTTTGGAGTTGGGATAAGAAGAAACTCCTCTTTGAGACTCTTGTTACACCTGTTATTCTTTATGGATGTGAAGTCTGGGGCTGTAGTATCTCTCGTGAATCTTGGAGAAAGATAGAGCAAACACAAAAGAATT
Organism: Picea abies; assembly: GCA_900067695.1. Taxonomy (NCBI): domain Eukaryota; kingdom Viridiplantae; phylum Streptophyta; class Pinopsida; order Pinales; family Pinaceae; genus Picea; species Picea abies. The sequence goes on from CBVK0100710438.1 coordinate 1,689, forward strand.
TTATAACCTATAATCTCAAAATTAAAGGAAATACGCCCTATCCCATCCTCCTCGTAGAAGCAAGCCTCTCCCCCACTGAGAGCATGGCTATGACTAGATACCTAATGTATAAGAACAAGTTACACAACATGGAAGGCAAGAGGCTACCTAAAATTGCTTCAAAATCAAGTCATAACCACCATCGACTCAAGCGAGGATTGCATAAAGACACTCGGTCTTGGCTAAACTATTGGGGAATGGAAGAAACCATTTTGCAGAATAAAGATACTATTAAAAAAAATGTCAAATCAAAATTTAAGGAAAAAATGTGGTGTGATAAAGAGTTAGAGGAAAAAAGAAAATAAGTTAAACAACATGGAAGACAAGAGGCTACCTAAGATTGCTTCAAAATCAAGTCATAACCACCATCGACTCAAGCGAGGATGGCATAAAGATGCCCAGTCTTTGCTTAACTATTGGGGAATCATGGAAGAAACCATTTTGAAGAAAAAAAAATACTATTAAAAAAAACGTCAAATCAAAATTTAAAGAGAAAATGTGGTGTGATAAAGAGTTAGAGGAAAAAAGAAAATTAAGGTATTATAAAGATGTAATCAACCCTAATCTAGAAGATCAAAATTATCTATCTATTTTGCCAAGTGTAAAGAAAAAAATAAGCATTGTTAAGATAAGAACAAATTCTCACGATCTCCATAGTGAAACTGGGCATTGGTCAAATCCTAAAACGCCATGGGATGAAAGAGTCTGTCACCTTTGTGACACTAAGAAGGTTGAAGATGAAAAACACTTTCTTATACCCAAATTAGATATCATTTTCAAAATATTTGTCACACTACCAACCTTCCTAACATCTTAACTCAACAAAAGTATGGTGATCTTGGAAAGCTTCTCTTAATGCTTTTCGAGCACAGAAACAAAATTTTAAAGAATCACAAGTAATCACTTACCCTCTTAAGATTCGATAGACCAATTTAGTCTTAGTGGACATTAATAATCATTATCATCATCATTTTAATTTTTAATTTATTAATATTAATACAAGATCATTCTTATTAAGTAAATTTTTAAATATATAATTAATATAGTTAAAGTTGATTAAGTAAATACGGACCTAATTTCTCAATAAAAATAACGTGAATACAATTAAGGACTTTAATACAAATAACGTGAATACAATTAAGGACTTTAATACATCTTTTTTGAAATAGAGTTATTAGCTCTCATTTCAAATAATTCATATTTATTAATGAATAAAATCATATTACATTGTTGAATATATTGTGGAGAAGCTTTCCTCTATATATTCATAGATTCGATTCATTATTCTATTATATATATTCATACATTCAATTAATTGATTATTCTATCTATTGGATCTCTGTATTTGTTTTAATCTCTCTTTTTTACTAATATTTTTTGTTTTGTTATATGAGTTTCAATTCTATCATATTTTTAATTATTAATTTAATTCAAATTTTTGTTTGACATTAGAGAAGTTATTAGATAAGATTTGGATATATAAATGATAGGTTTATAGTTTATCCATGGCATCAACGTTTGTTTTTTCAATTAATGTTTGTTTGTATAATTTGAATTCATAGCCTTTTCAATAGATTTTGTAACTTCTTTGTTTACTAATTATTTTTTATATTTGTTGAAGGCAAATTATGCCAACCAACCAGCTATAACTTCGCCCATTCACAATTTAGAAAACAAAAGTCTACCCAATAATGAAAGGAAAATGATCAACAAGGGAAAATCTGCTATGTAAGTATTAATCCCCCAAGGGAATTTAATTTGAAATAAGAAAAAAATCATTTTAAACAATTTATCTTGGGAATTTAATCTGAAATAAGAAAAAATATCATTTTAAACAATTTATTTATTTTAACTTAGGCTTGCACTATTTCTAATAAAACTTAAAATAATTTTTTATTTTATTTTTTTAATTTCATATCTTTAAATTAAGTATAATTACCTTTATATCATCTTTTTTATTGAAATTAGATTTATTTTTTTGTAATTCAAAATCATGATTAGATATTTAGAATATAAACATAAATTGTTAAAGTTAAGTAATGATAGGCTTCATTTTGTTTCTTTTAATATGAATATTAGTCACTACAAATACAAAAGAGGTTGTGTGTTAGAAATTTAGAGGCTTGGCTTAACTAATGAGACATGAAAGGAGATAATAAACAAAATAAATATTGTCAAAATCAAGAACGATGCTCATATATCTTCCATAATATGAGGGCTATGGATCCTGGGAGGGGCTTCGAGATGTTGAGATAGACACAAATGCAAGAGTAAGAGGTATACCTTCTCTGCTTAATCTCCTTTGAGGATTTGACGTAGGCCCCAATGGTATTTCCTATGCCTGCAAATATCTCTTCTAGTCAGAACTCCTGTGGTAGGGAGTATAGACAGATCCAAACCGAGGCGTGTGCAAAGTCTTATTTTTCCAGGCTAAACTTCTCCGTCCAAAAGCGCAGGAAGAGGCCGATTGAATTGAAGAAATAAGGTCCCTCATCAAATATGTGATTTTGATCCTCTAGGTTGTGAAAAATGATGGTAAAGAAGCCCTTGGAGCCTAGTTGTAGGTCATAATGTCCTTTAGGTTTCCACCAATGGTGTATCCATTTGACGAGCTAGTTTTAAGAGGGCCATAAACCTAGGAATTTTCCCACCAACACGTAGTCCCTCATGTATTGTTTATGTTCTTCGATGCGGGGTGTGTTGATCACATATTTTGGTGCTAGCGGTGCCCGAGGTATGCATTTTCCAGGTTCCCAAGGACATGTTGTTTTTGTTGGAACAGGTCCAGTGTCAATCTCCATTTCTTTTCCTTTAGAAGCACCTTCGAAGAAGATTTGCGAAGGTTGGTCTGGTGCCGAAGGAAACCCCCACCATAAGGTTCTTGCGCCACGACCTTGCGGTAGGAAGTGCCTCGCGACCCCTCTCCGTTTGGGATCATGTTTTGCCCCTTTGGGGTCGGTGAAAGGGAGTAGCAGGGAGCTGAGGAGCCCAAACCCTAGAGTGTTTCCACTAAGGTATTCATTAGTAATGCATTATTAAAGTAATGTAAAATATTAATTAATTTATACATTAATACATTAATTAATTTATACATTAAATACATTATTATTAATGTAACTTAATGTAGCATATTAATTAATTTATACATTAATACATTATTAATAATGTATTTATTAATATTACTAATACACTAAAATATTTATATTTATATTTATATTAAAACATAAATATTGATATTAAAACATTAATTTTAAAGAATTGATACATTAAAAAGGTATCAAACATTTAGTAATATATTATTAAAGTATTAATACCTTAATAAATACATTATTAAAGTAATAATACATTAATAATACATTAATATATTAGTAATACAATAGTAAAGTATTAATACATTAATACAATAATTTACAATGACCATGCTTGACTATGGTTGGCCATGATCATGGTTAACTTTGGTAGAACTTTGTTGATCTTGGGAAGGAAAGGTTCACTATGGTTGACATGGTTAATTATGGTTGACCATGACCATGGTTAACTTCCATAGACCTTCACTATGGTTCATGTTCACTATGGATGACCTTCACTATGGTTGACCTTGGTTGACCATGACCATGGTTGACTGTGGTTGACAATGGTTAACCATGTTTGACAGTTGTTGTCCATAGACGACTATGGATGGCCATGACCATAGTTGACCAAGACTACGGATGACATTCAGATAGTGAAATTTGGAAGTGTTTGTCACATTATGATGACATGATATTCGCGTAACATTGTGACAATGGAGCTATGTTGATGACATTGTGATGACGAGGCTATGTTCATCATATCGTGACAATATGGTTATTTTTGTGACATTGCAAGGGAGGGACTAATTTTGTCAAATTGCGACGACAAGATATTTGCATCACAATATGATGACAATATATTTGCATCACATTGCAATGACATGGATATGTTCATCACATTGCGACGATAGTATATTGTTTGTCACATGTTGACGACGACACAGATATTGGGACGGGGGGTTTATGTTCATCACATTGCAATGACAAATCATTTAAGTAAAAAGTGGAAATGTGATGAACATAAATGGTGTATGTTCATCATATGTTGAATGGATATGTGATGAAAATAATACATTAATTTACAATGACCATGCTTGAATATGGTTGGCCATGATCATGGTTAACTTTGGTAGAAATTTATTGAATTTGGGAAGGAAAGATTCACTATGGTTGACATGGTTAATTATGGTTGACCATGACCATGGTTAACTTCCATAGACCTTCACCGTGGTTAACTTCTGTAGACCTTCACTATGGTTGACGTTCACTATGGATGACCTTCACTATGGTTGACCATGGTTGAAAATGTTTAACCATGTTTGAGAGTTGTTATCCATATGCGACCATGGTCGGCCATGACCATAGTTGACCAAGACTACGGATGACATTCAGATAGTGAAATGGAAGTGTTTGTCACATTATGATGACATGATATTCGCGTAACATTGTGATAGCGAAGCTATGTTGATGGCACTCTGATGACGAGGCTATGTTCATCATATTGTGAAAATATGGTTATTTCCGTGACATTGAAAGGGAGGGGATAAGTTCATCAGATTGTGATGACAAGATATTTGCATCACAATATGATGATAGGATATTTTCATCACATTGCAATGAGGGGGCTATTTTCATCACATTGCGACGACAATATATTGTTTGTCACATATTGACGATGACGGGGATATTGGGACGAGAGGTTTATGTTCATCACATTGCAATGACAGGTCATTTAAGTAAAAAATGTGATGAACATAAATGTCATATGGTCATCATATGTCGAATGGCTATCTGATGAAAATAAATGTCGTATGTGTTGACGTTGAGGGACTAGAGAGTCCCCAACACCAACATTTTCAACCTCCCGCGGGGCTAGGCAGGAGGAGAAGAGAATATTACCCTAAGCTTAAAGCCTTGGACAAGAATGTGCATTGAACTCCAGGCCAAATTTCCTCTAATCTATAGTCCAAGCGTGAATTCCTTTGCCTTATAATTTTACTTTTTTTTTATTTTAATTTTTGATTTCTTCCTAGCGAGAAATTGCTCCCGATCTACCTGTATATTGTTTCCATGGTTCTCTAGAGGCTGCGGATTTGATTTTGATACATATTTGATAAGATCTAATAAAACTGAGTTATTAGATTAAAATATCAGCAATCCAGAAAGGATATTGGTTTGCCACGATATCTTATGACTTCTACGTCATGATTGCACTTAATCATTCTCAACCACATTTCCCATTATTAATATGCCAATAATTCTCTCCATAGAGTAGCATAATGGAAGGAAGAAACACAAAATTGGAATCCAAATACTAAGTGCTTCGATAAACAATAAACAACTTCGGGTAAAGAGACAACCATACAATTGGATTTATGTAAGTTCTACTTGGATGTATAATCCATGGCTCCCATTTAAATACACTTGGAAATATGCATGCACTGGTTTGTGATAAAGGAGGGAAGTCGTATGTTCCTCCTTAATTAAAATGTTTTCTCCACAGTCTGTGAAAGTTTTTCTCCATCTACATTCATGGTTGTAGTGATCAACTTTGTTGGGAGTAAATGATGTGCTAAAATTACGAAGACTGGATCCCCACAATTGATGTGACATATATCACAGTAAAATTGAAGGGAGATCTCTGGTTGAACACTTTCAATGGTATTTTCCGGAACAATCACAAATATTACATGTTGCGAAACTCCACATTTTGTTTCATCACATTGAATCATTGTGTCACTATCAATTGTGCTTCCAGAGGGACAACATGTGTTTGATTCAGGTATCACAGTATCACTGATTACATCTGAACGTATAATAGCATTTAAGACTTGGGCCATTTCTATTTTTCAATGCTAAACTAGAAGCTCCAACTCCATGCATTTTCCTTAAATTGATCAGTTGTCTGTGCCAAATTCCAAAACATCAGATTTAACCCAATGTAAAACTTCATGTTTTTATAAACCATGGAGAGGACTAGCTAAGCCATTCATACCAGCTGAAAATGTTAGATATGGGTCAGAAAGTAGAGTTCCAACCAAATGAATTGTATGGACACTCACGTTTCCTCCTTCAAGATCACTTTATAAATCCTTCTGTAAATGCAAGAAGCTATAATAGGAAGCTGAGCTAGTTCCCAGTACTTTGTCTTTGGAATTCCCTTTTTGTATGCCTTTTGAAACTCGTTATGAACCAGAAGTGCCATGACGCCAGTTGTGAATCATGTCATTGGATGGTTGTTAATGACCTTAAAGGTGTGATCTAGAACCTTTACACAACTTTGAAGTTCCTTTGCCAACACATACACTTGCTCCAAATGAAGAAATAGCCATCATAACTTGCACTTATTAAAAGGCCAACTCGATCGCCACAAAATTCCATATCAATACTCTCTGTTGATGGCCTTGAGGAAGACATTGTTTCTTTATTTGCATGTTATATACATAAATTGACCCTGATTGATTGCAATAACCAATATATTGCTTATTTGTTGAGATTTGACTTCCAACCTTTAAAGATATCTCTGGATTCCTGAAGAACGCGCTTGGAAAGACTACCAATTCAGAACGAAATTCTACTGGAATCTAGTCATTGACATCATAAACCACATGCTCTCCTGAAAGATAACAACCCTTAGGACTCTTTCTTCCCGACATCATTTCATAGGTTTCAAAACATACACAAAGTATCAAATAATGAATAAATTGCAATGTTGGCCCAAGACCCCAAACAGAAAAATTCCATAAGCCTGACTACTAGGACACACTAAAGCACAAGAGGGCTCCCTTGCAATGCATTGTATGCCTCTTTTTGACAAATTGGAGCTCCAAGAATCCTGTCTTTCGAAGAAAGTGGATTTTCCACAATGATTTCAATAACTTGTAGCCTCCATCATTGATATTGATTCTAGTTAAAAGTTAGTTCAAAAGAGCCATAATGTTGCTCAAACTAGAGAGCCAAGAATTTGTTGCTCAGAAGTTAGTTTGTTTCTTTCCAGGTACTTGAACTGAATTCTGGAAGAGCCAAGTATTGTGTGAAAAACAATATTCAACACCTGGAATTCTTTAAGACCTTAACCCCAAGGGAAATATGAGTTATCATCTCTTTCCATTTGAAACAAAGTTTATCCTCTTGCCTATCAGCTCATTCAAATTCTTTACACTACTCTTATATAAAACCTCCATGTGGGATAAGGTATACAATGGGAAAAGATCATGGTAATATAACATATTTTTGCTTTTGGCATGGAACAAAAAAGGCAAGTTGGTATCACCTGTAACTTATACTTAAATATTTGAAAGGGTTAGGACATATCATCATGAAAACTTAAATAGTCTTTTGTGGCTTTGTTATAGGATAAAGAATTTGGATAATTGGTTTACTTTTCCCCTTTTTATCAAGTGAAAACAATGATATAATAACTTTGCTTTTGGCATAGGTCAAATTTTAAGGCATGGTAAAAGGAAAATATTTGAAAGGTTAGAATGTGGCGTGTTGATATGTACGACAACAAAGTTGATAAAATAGGCCAAAAATCAATGGAAACAAAATAAAATGTGGGAAATGAACAAGAGGGCCACTTTTGTGATTGTTCCAGAACCTCAACAACTTTACCAATTACAGTATCATGTGCAACTTCAAAATTGATCACCGACCATATTCATCATAATTAAAAATATTCTTAATGCCATCTTCTTTAAATGTGCAGCAGCAACTCAGCGAGAGCACACAAGATCTTGCACAAGCAATTAAGAAATGAGAGGGGGAGCCTGGAAATGCTTTGTTGGCTACGTATTGTTTACAAAAATCATTGTCAACAATTTCCAACCAACATATGCGCGTCACTTACAGTGGCGTGCAAGATTTAAACAATAATTTATGATCTTTGATTCTTTGGAAGAAAGGGGAAGGGAGGGTAACGACAGGACTGAGGGTGACTCAATGTGGAACAAGAAGAGGTTGATAGGGTTAGGTGGACTAGGTTATACAACAGGGGGAGACACGATGGAGGTAAACGGATTCATGGATCAGGACTTCATGGAATAACTCATGGAAAGTGGTAAGTATGAGGAGGTTTGGTCCTGTTGTAGAACCCGAAGGGACAGCTCTTTGAATATTGACAAGATGATTATAAGTCTAGAAAATTATGCATTGAGGGAAAGACCCAAGTTTAAAACTGATCATCCACAACGTGTATGCTGGAGGCATCTCAAAATGAAGGGGACTAAGAAAGGGAAAGAAGGAATATGGGGATAGGACTGACGAACATGACGAGCGAGGATATCTCGTGTAGCGAGCACATGGTAGACAAGTGAGGGATTATGACAAAGGAAGGCAACTTAGTTCACCTGCAAGTCTGTTTTCCACCAAAACACATTGATCAATCAGTTAAAAATATACAGATAGCCTTCCTTTTAATATCACCAATCATTGCTCCATCACTTCTGACCATGAAAAGGGCAAAAAAGGAAAAGAAAGAGAAAGAAATAAAAGCAAGAAAATAAACTGAGTAATTACGAAATCAACCCAAAACTAATATAGCCCTTCTCGTAAAATTTTATCATTATTATTATATTATATTTTTATTTTGTTTATTTATTTACAGAGGAAAATAAACCATTATCTTGGACTCAGGTCGGATGAAATTTAGCGTAAAGGAATGCATCACCTGCTTTGCATGCGGGTCTTATGAGTTTGAAAATTTTGTACGTGGAGAGACTGCCAACATGCCAACCAAAAGATGCGTATGGGGAGGATAAACGACTACTCAATACCCAAAAGAAACGATCACCAACTTCCAAGACATGCCAACCAATAGATGCTTTGCCAGTAATGATGAAGGTATTGATTGAATTAGATTTAGGTTTTAGAGTTTGTACCTTAAAGGGATGGTCAATGAATTCATCAAACAAATTAATATCACCTGTGTATATCTTTATATCAGGAACATGGTCATCATGATGCAAAGAAGATTCATAACATGGATTAAAAAACATAGGAATGTCCCTAAAATAATCATCTTCATTGAAGAACAATGTGCACTTAGGAGGGATATACTTGCTAGTATCAAATTCATTAACCTCTCTTGATTGAAACAAAGGATTAGCAAAATTTTTATATAATTTAATTGGGTCTCGATTGAATTCATGAATATCTTCAAAAGAGGATTCCTCACATGCATCATTAAAGTCATGTTGGTCCTCATAAATTTGTGTTGACCACTCATTAGCATCATCATTGAATACAAATGTATCATAAATTGGTTTGACATAGTCATAATTAATTTCTTCATTTGCATAATCAAAATTTCCATCGTATACGTGCAGATAAGAAGCTTGAGATGACAGATGATTTTGGGATTGAGCTTTTCCATAAGGTTTAATAAGGGTGATGTCTGGGGTGTGAGAGGTGGATTGATCATTAAGAATCATTATATAATCATAATCCTCTTCACATCCAAGCTCTTGACCACAAGTAGTGGATTCATTATAATTAGGCCCTGGGGGAGAGGGCTCCCGAGATATACTCCCAGCATGATTTGAAGATTATATTCCAGAAATAACATGCAATCTTGTAACCTCTTGATGACGAGGATTAAAGAAGAAAAATCCTTGTGTGAATCATAAACTCCAAAGGAGTAACATGTTCTACGAATTTTCTCTTTGAATTCGAGGCAAGTGAATAGAGCTAGCTCTAGGTTTTGAACATTCTTTTCTTCCAACCGCCATATGTAAAGACGAGGTAGAAGTTCATAGTAATGCAATAGGGCAACCAAGTTGGTAGGGAGAATGGGAGTAGGAATTAAATTGTATAACTTGATAAACTAAAGGTTAAAATTAAGAATGCTCTCATTATCTTTCATAAGTAACTGGTTAAACCTCTTAAGATTCTCGTAAGGACTATCTAAATGCCCAAAGGTAGAATAAAAATAGTAAGAAAGCTCAAACTAGGTAGAGATGCATCCATTAGGAAGGTTGGAAAATAAAGAGGGGACATCGCCCTAAAGTGAATTCATGAACAAAATCATGAAACTATCATTATTATTTACTCAGAGAATGGTGCAAGCATTCGAAAATGCACGAAGATGTTCAATTACCGTAACAGTTTTGTCACCATGAAAGAGAGGCAGATAGTTCTTGAATTTGTGAGGTAAAGGGTTAATCGGGTGAGCAAACTTCAAGGGA
>CBVK0100710454.1:0-14453 GCA_900067695.1 Picea abies
CCTCGGTGAAAGGAACTCCCTTAATGGAAACATCCCAGGTACCTGACCTAACTATGATCCATGCAGACTTGTTACATTATTAACCCACGCAGGGGTGCGGACATTTCGTTTACAAAAATTTTGTGCTGGAACATCAGACACCAAGTAGAAGCAAGACTGTCTTCAACATAGATGAACACTTCATGGCACATGAGTTGACCCCTAGTTGAATAGGCGGTCAACATAGCCTTATTAATTTCCCTTGAGTTTTTCACTCCTCACAATAATTTCTCCAAAGTAGTGAAAGGCGTTCTAATGGACGAGACCTATGTAACTAAGGTCTAGGAATGTTGTAAATGACCATGCTAGACATGTCCTAGAGTCTTGCGGAATTTCGTTAAGTTTTGATAGGAGTTTTTTAATAATTAAAATTCCCGCAAACTGAGGATTTTTAATTATTTTCGATGTAAAATGTAAAAAAATGGTCCTTGGGTATTTTGTATAGGGGCATGAGTACTCAAATCAAATGGTTCATAACTTCATACACCCCTACACCCTTGGACCAAGTCTTAGCTCATTTGGACAAGTTTTGCTACGTCTTTGTCCACGAGGAACGAGGAGTCAAAGTCAGTGAAAAATCAGCACGTAATTGGCTTAATTAAAATTGCCGAATTTTGTAGAAGTCATGAAAGTCATGAGAGAGTGTGGTAAAAGTGTCCCAATAGCCTTTCCTAAGTTGGGAAAACATTTTCCAACTTAGAAAAACCCCCTTAGCCTAACCCATAACCGACATTCATCATTCTCCTAGAAGAGCCCCCCCCCCTCTTGCTCATATTTCATAAAAAATTAAATACACCATGGGAACCCCTAAAACTTTAGGAAAGTTCTCCACTTGACTCCACTTGACTTTTAGATAATAGGGAAAGGGGTTTCCCCCTTCCCAACTCACCCCTCATCCTCCCAGTTGCCCCCTTTGATGAGACCCTCCTCCTTTGGATGGGTGACACTTGGAGCCCCTCCAAGTGGGCTCCCTCCTCCTCCTTTCCTATAAATTGGGGCCTCTCCTCCTCATTTTATCATCTATTCTCATAGCAATGCTATTATGCCAAAATTTCTATCTGCTCCCTCTCTCTCATGTGCTCTCTCATGTGTAAGTTTTGCCACAAGTATTTGTGGTAAGATTTTGGTGGATAATAAAGAAAGCTTTGGAGAAATTTTGGTGCATTGGGAGTCTTCTTGGTGTGCCATTGTGTATGGTTGAGGTGATATATTTCCATTTTGTTTCATGTTTTGCATTCACTAGATTGTATGTGGAGATTTAAGCAAAGTAGTTTGCTTGAATATTATTGATAGTAGTATTGCTATTGGTTATGTGGTAGTTCCTTAGATAGTTTGGAAAGTATTTTGCAAACTTCTTGGGATGCTCTCACTTTCATTTCTTCTTGTGTAGCAAAGGGAAAACTTATTGGAAGTCACTAAGGGTTGAAGGATTGGCTCTAGAGTGGAGAGCCAACTCTCTTTAACTTTTCAAAGTTTTAATAATTATCTAACTATTGTTTCCTTTTCCTCTTCATGTTTTTAATGTATTGTTATGATATGGAATAGATCATAGAAGTTTCATAAAGATCTCAAATTTTCTATTTAATTTTATTGTTCTTTTGGGCTAATCTATATGACAAATTGTATGGTTTTGTAGCATTTTGAAGGGTATCCTTTAACATTATTTCTTGCAGATTTTTAGCTTAAAGGGAGAGTTGCTACAAGCCATTTAGTCCCAAAGGCCTCCAAAGGGCATCTTCAAGTTGGACATCAAGTCCACCATCCTTATACCTTTCTAAAAATATTGTAAGCCACCCTTGAGAGTCTCTTGGGTGTGCCTTCTTGCAAAGTTACTTTAAAAATTTGATATTGTAATAGTTAGGATTTCCATTTTTGTTTTTCATTTTTACACCCATACTTGGCCAAAACGGTAGGGATTGTGCCTCCACTTGTGCCATAGTTGTGGGGTTTGCATTTTCATTTTCAAAAGTCTTCTATTTTTTACATAATACCCAACTTGGCCAATACGGTAGGCATTGTGCTTCCACTAGTGCCATTGTTGGAGTAGTTTTGCTTTCTAGTCTTTTCATTCTTTCAAGCAATTTAATTTTAATTCTTTATTTATACCCACATTGGTCAAACGGTAGGCATTGTGCCTCCACATGAACGGAATTGTGAGGCAACAATAATTTCATCTATTTTGTAAAGCAAACAATAATCTGATTTCATTATTTGTTTAAGGCAAACTAATAAAGCATCTCAATACATTTACTTTGCCCCATTTTGCAAGAGGGTGGCCCCTAGCCATTCCTTGCAATAACGAAAGGCTTGTTATAATATTAAAATCATTGCTCAAAGTAAAATTTATTTCCCAACGTTTGCCTCGTATTCTCTCCCCTTGCCACTTAGTTGGATCCTGGTTGACAAGAAAGGGCAAAGGTTGGAGGTAGTAATTAGGCATCCACAACCAATTGTTGTTCTTGCACCATAAAATCAAAGACTTGGAAAGAAGCTCAGGGTGCTAGGTCGGGGACGATCTCACGGCGCTCGGCGTCCTCCGGGTGGAGTACCTTGCAACTTTGGGTTTGACCTGCGGAGCTAGGGTAGGCCTCGTTGCCATACTTTTTGAGCACCCAACACTCCCTTTTGGTCAGAATAATAATGGTTTTGGGGTAGTCACATAGTCTAGAACACAATCATTCACACTTAATCCCCCTAATCGAAGTGACACATAAAATTTACTAAAATCAAGTTACACATTACATTCATAACACTTGCAACACAATTTCATTTCACAACATAATATCTGAATTTCATTTTGCAAGCAATCTTATGGTGGTGTGATTCATTTTCAAGCAAGTTTTCATTTCAAGTCTCACAATCACATTTAAGGCAACTTGAATTCTCACACATTTGGGTATTTTAAAGCAATTAACATTTCAAGGCAATATCTACATTTTGGTGTCTCATGTGATTGATGTATAATCTAATTTCCTTCGTATATTTGTAATATCATCTAAAGTGGTTTTTCTTTCTTCATAAAGTTTTGTGTATGATATATTTCATTATTTCATCTTATGAGTTGAATGTTTCATTTGTTTAACTATCTCTTTCATGTATATTGTGTAATCATCTAGTTTATCTTTTCATTGTAAGCTATCTTCCAAATATTTAATTTGTATCATTTCATTTTGTATATCTCAATTGTAACGTAATTCTTTTTGCATCCTATAGCATTGTTTATATCTTGTGTAGTTGTATTTAATTCTTGTATAATCTAATTGACCCCTTGCCCAACCTTAGGCACTAGTCATAGTTGACTTAGGGAAAGGCTTGATTCTCATTCTAACGATTTGCATTTGCATTGTTGCTTGCCATATAGGCTAGCCTCCCCTCACCTTTAATAAACTAAAATTAACTCCTGGAATTCATCTAATAATTCATCTAGTAACTAGGGTCTACCCCCCTTGGCTTCCCTAGGAGTAAGCCTAGATGGAAGAGGTTCAAGTCAAAGTGACAGTGTGGGCTTTGAACCTAGGCATTGTGCCTCTAAGGACACACTAAGTGAGTAGGACTTAACTCACGTTTGCAAGTGTGTATAAGGACGACAACATCTTTGGCGCCGTTGCTGGGGATAAGTCTTTTATCCTTGGTCAAAACGACTTGCTTTAATTTATTCTTTAAGAACAAAGTAATAAATTCCTCCTTAAAATTCTTTAAACTTGGGTGTGTTATTCGATATTGCTTAATTTCCAAGTGGCGACTCCATTGAATAATTTTGTGAGGTACCCTACTAGGAGTAACCCGTAAGGGTTGGTTGATGCTCTTCCTGAACCTGAAAGGGTGTATAGGAGGAGAGCAAATCGTTTAGTTCCTCGTAGGCTCCTTGATAGTCTTGGAGAAGAAGCAATCTCTGATATACATCACTTGTTTTCAACTAATAATAATCAACAAATTGTTAATACTATAACAACTAATCCTAATTTAATCATAACTGATTTGCTAGCGCCCTTGAATTTTGCAGCCATTCAAGGTGCCCCTCATGTCATTCCTGACAAAGCTATTGATAAGTTGCCTACTTTTCAGGGAAATAATGCTATTAGTGCCAAATCCCACATCTTAAATTTCAACTTATGTATTGGGAAATGGTGTCATGGTCATGATCAGGAAGATGTGAAAATGACTTTATTTGTATATTCTTTAGAAGGAGATGCTGCAGAATGGTTTTCTGAATTTGATCCAGATAAGTTTAACACCCTAGATAGTATAATAACTGAGTTTATGAAAAGATGGGGTGATTAGAAAGAAAACAGATACTTACTAGCTGCCCTTAGTACAAGTCAGAAAAAGGAAAATGAAACCATGGAAGAATTCAACAAAAAATTTAATGACTTGGTTAAAAGTCTCCATCAAGATATAAAACCTCCTCCAGCATCCATATTGATTCATTACATGGAGGCTTTTGAGGGAGAAATGAGATATCAACTAAGGGATAAGGATCCACAATCTCTTGCGGATGCACAAAATTATGTAGTAAGAATAGATAAGAATATGCAAGATGCTAGGAAGTCAAACATTCCTGGTTTTACTAGAGGTTCTTCTTCTAAAAATAATAAAGAAAAGAAGAAGAAAGTAGAAGGTCAAGAGTCTTCTAACGATGGTATTAAGGAATTGACTCAATTGATCAAACAAATGGAAGTTAACCATGCCAATCAAATTAATGCTTTGCAAAATAGATTGATCACTATGGAGAGATCTCAAAATAATCGACAACATCATAAGCCAAATGACAAGTGGCCAAAGACACCTCCTCCACATGATCAAAGGCCACCTAATCCTTTTGAGTCCACCAACTTGGTAGAGCATCAAGCCATACCTTATTGTAGGCCTTGTGGTGAGTTTCATGAGGAAACAACTTGTCCAATTTTTCTTGAGGGCTGTAATGAAGATGATTATGGTGATTAGGAAATGAACAAGTTAACATGTGTGGTAGGAAATACCATGTGGGAATGTATGATTGGATGGAATTTGCTGAACATCAGAATAGTGCAGCTTACATGAATAATGGTGTTGATAAGGCAACGAAAAAATTTGGGCCTAAGCCTCCACCCCAACGAGTCTTAGAAATGGCTAAGTATAGAGGCATTACCTACCAAAGGAATGGAAATAGGAATCAAGATAAAAATCAAGCTAATATTCCCAAGGTAGCTCCAACTCCTAAGTCAAATGTACATGCTAGCTCAGATTTGAATATTGATTTAGATGGTTGGCTAAATAATGCAAAGATGTTGGTTCCGGTTTCGGAAATCATGAAGATCCCTTCACGAAGGGAAAAATTAATTAAAGCCACAGAAGATCCTCCTCAAAATATTGTTGATAGACAACCAATAGTGGCTTACCAAGATGCACCAGTAATCTTGCAAAATTGGGATAGGGGGAATGAGAAGAATCAACCTTTCTACCTTTCTTTGCTTGTAAACAGTAAAGTGCTACATAATTGCATGTTACATTCAGGGGCTAGTTCAAATGTTATGACTAAGAAGGTAATGGAACAATTAAACTTAAGGATATCTAGACCTTATCATAACATTTGTGCCATGGATAGTAGAACAATTGAAGTGCATGGATTAATCAAAGGTTTACAAGTACACTTGGCAGCTTTCCCAGACATCATGTTTGACATGGATATTGTTGTGATTGATGTTCCTGATGTTTGGGGAATGTTGCTTAATAGAAAGGCAGCTGTAGCTTTGGGAGGTAATTTACAAATGGATTTAACCTATGCGACCATCCCTACCCCAAATGGAAGTACTTTTAAGTTAAATAGGGAATTGTATAGGAAGTATCATGTTGAAGACCCAAGAAATCCTATGGATAATTTAAAATATAGTGAGGATGATCTTGGTAATTATGTTGTTTTGTCTAACTCTATTGTGCCCTTAGAAGAGGAAGTTAAAGATGATAGAGTTGATGAAGTTTGGTATATGAATTTTGATGGTGCTTTTTCTAGATTGGGAAAAGGTGCAGGAATAGTCATTCAATCTCCAAATGGTCAGAAATTTAAGTTTGCTTATAGATTGGAGTTTGATGCTACTAATAATGTGGCTGAATATGAGGCTTTGTTGCTTGGTTTAGAGGTTTGCAAAGACATGGGTGTCAAATATTTGAATATTAAGGGAGACTCAGATTTGGTCATTAAACAACTTAAGAATAATTTTGCTTGCAAATCAGAAAGGTTAAAGAAGTATAGGAATGCAATATGGGACTCTATGGAAGATCTTGATGCTTTGAATCTTATTGCTATTCCTAGGGAACATAATTATAATGCTGATGAACTTGCTGTAGCTGCTTCCACACTTCAACTTTCCCATGAATTGATTAAAGAAAATGTCTCGGTGGAAGTAATCTTTAGACCCTCAGTTCCGCATATTATGGATCATTGGCAAATATTTGATGATGATAAACAAGCCATTAGATTCTTGACTCAAATACAAGAATTTTCTGAATTTCACACCAATGATAAAGAGGAGGCTTGTAACTACACAGAAAATGACAATAAGACTAATCCAATCCCTAGGCGCCTTATTGCTCAAGAAAAGATTTTTGATAGACAAGATGGACACAAGCATAAAGAAGAGTCAAATGAAAAACCATGTGACCACTTGGAAGTCAACATAGGAAGTGAGAAAGAGCCTAAAATGGTAAAAGTAGACAAAACTACCCCTATAGAAGAAAGAAATGAAATTGTCAAATTATTAAAGGGATATAGGGATGTTTTGGCTTTTTCTTATGATGAACTCAAGGTCTATAGGGAAGATGTGATTCAACATGTGATTCCTTTAAAGGAAGATACTTAAGCCCTTTAGACAAAAGTTGAGGCAGATTAACCTCAAATTAACTCCTTTGGTTTAATAGGAGTTACAAAAAATGTTAGCAGCAGGAATTATAGCCCAAACTCGACATTCTTCATGGTGCTCAAACTTGGTTGTTGCTCTGAAGAAGAATGGAAAAATTAGGCTATGTATTGATGTCAGGAATTTAAATATTGCATGCACAAAAGATAACTATCCTCTTCCCAAGATGGAAACTTTGCTACAAAGGGTAACAGGATCAGGAATGATTTCCATGCTTGACGGTTTTTCAGGATATAATCAGATCAGACTTAAGGAAGAAGATAGGCATAAGACTACTTTTACTACTCCATGGGGTACCTTTGAATATTTAAGAATGCCATTTGGTTTATCAAATGCTGGAGCTACTTTTCAAAGAGCTATGGATTATGCCTTTAGGGGGTTAATTGGAAAATTAATAGAAATATATCAAGATGACTTAACTGTTTTTTCTAAGGATGGAAAGATTCATATTAATCATCTTAAACAGGTTTTTGAAAGGTGTAGAGAGTTTGGGATTTCCTTAAATCCTGCTAAATCAGTTTTTGGGGTAACAGAAGGTAAACTCTTGGGCCATATTATTTCAAAAGATGGGGTCAAGTTAGACCCAGAGAGAGTTGAAGCAATTGGAAAGGTACCCTTAACTATTTCAAAGAAAACTCTCCAATCCTTCTTAGGACAAACCAACTTTGTTCATAGGTTCATTCCTAATTATGTTGAGATTGTGAAACCTATATATAAGTTTCTTAAGAAGGATGTTAAGTTTGAATGGAATGATGAAAGTAAAAAAGCATTCCAAGACATTAAAACTGCCATATTTGAAGCTCCCGTCCTTATTAGCCCAGATTATTCTAAGGACTTTCAGATTTTCTCTTTTGCCTCTGAAGATACTATTGCTGGTGTATTACTTCAGAAAAATGATCAAGGCCATGAGCAACCCATTGCATATATGAGTAGGGCCTTGCAGAATGCAGAATTAAAATATCCTATGTTTGAAAAACAAGCATATGCCTTGGTATAGTGGTATGCAGATATTTATTTTCTATCTTAAAAATCTTACTTGTCCAAGTCATCCTATGGGTCATAAGAAAAGGGCTTTGAGGTTAAAATCTTCTAAGTATGTTCTCACTAGAGATGGATTAGGATGGAAAAATTCTGATGGAGTTATCCTTAGATGTGTGGATGATGTTAAATCAAAGAAACTAGTGGATGAATTCCATGCTGGATTTTGTGGTGGACACTTTGCAACTAAAACTACTACACACAAAATCCTTAGAGCAGGATATTATTGGCCTACAATCTTTTCAGATGTGCATCAGTTTGTAAGAAAATGTGAGCTTTGTCAGCTTTTCACAGGAAAGCAAAAGTTAGCCGCCCTCCCTTTACAACCAGTTATGGTTGAAACACCTTTTCAGCAATGGGGTTTGGACTTCATAGGAAAGTTCAAGGATAATTCAAGTAATGGGTATTCATGGGTTATAATAGCTACAGATTACTTCACCAAATGGGTTGAAACCATTCCCACTAAGTCGACAACTGAAAAGGTTGTCATGGATTTCCTTGAAGATAGGATTATTACTAGATTTGGGGTGCCTTCAAAAATAGTGACAGATAATGCTAAGGCTTTTTGTTCAGCAAAAATGTCTTCATTTTGTTTCAAGTATGGTATTATTTTGTCACATGCATCAGATTACTATCCCCAAGGAAATGGTCAAGCAGAATCAAGTAATAAAAACTTAATGGCCATAGTTAAGAAAATAATTGATGAAAACAAGAGATCTTGGGATAGTAAAATTAAGCATGCATTATGGGTTGATAGAATTACTAAGAAATCAACAACAGGGAAAATTCCTTTTGAGTTAGTGTATGGTTTGGAAGTTAGGTTGCCAATACACCTTAGACTTCCTACCTATGGTTCAGTTCAGGATTTTTCTACAGAACAGGATGCAGTTCAGAACAGGGTTAATTAGATAATAGAGTTAGATGAAAGTAGAAGAAATGCATATAACTAGAATTGCAAAAGTCAGAGTAAAGTTAAAAAGGATTTTGATAAATCAGCAAGGCAGAGGGACTTCATAGTTGGTGATACATTTTTATTATGGGATAAAGGTAGAGAGAAACCAGGAAAACATGGCAAATTTGACAGTTTATGGTTGGGTCCATATGTGATCCGGGAAATAGCAGGTCCTAATTCTTTCCATCTCGGCCATTTGGATGGTGAGCCCATTAACATTCCGAGGAATGGGCAACAACTCAAACTCTTCTACAGATGATGGGCAACTTGGTGTCCAAAGGGACACCCTTTGTAACGTATCTCTAACCCTTCTCCTTGTATTTTCAGTTTTGTATTATTTCATTCATTATGTAATTATGTACTTATATGTTTTTGCTATGTCTTAGTTTCATTTTGTAATTATAGATGTTGTACCATAGTTATTTCATTATGTAATTGTTGCTTATAGCATTTTATTTATTCATTGTATATATGTGTATATTTATGTTGGGTATTGGTGAGCATTTTTGGTTTTGTAGATTCTGAAGTTCTCGTATGCTCTCCTTCCCAAGTGAAGATCAAACACACGTCCCCATGTGGAGCCAGATGTTGACCACCTATTCAACTAGGGGGTCAACTCCATCTACCATGAAGATATGCACCTAATGGTGCTACCAATTTGAAGACTTGTTGGTTCTACAAGGTAGTTTTGGCCTTCAACATTTTGTTGTAATTGGAATTTCTGCTCCCATGCATGGGATAATAATGTAATAAGTCTATATGGATCATAGTTTAAGTTAGTTGCATTAGGATTTATTCATTAGGAGAGTTCCTTTCACTGAGTGTTTTTTATCCTCAGGTTATTAATTTGGCTTTTCAGCCTTATTAATTTCCCTTGAGTTTTTCACTCCTCACAATAATTTCTCCAAAGTAGTGAAAGGTGTTCTAGTGGACGAGACCTATGTAACTAAGGTCTAGGAATGTTGTAAATGACCATGTTAGACATGTCCTAGAGTCATGCAGAATTCCGTTAAGTTTTGATAGGAGTTTTTTAATCATTAAAATTCTCGCAAACTGGAGATTTTTAATTATTTTCGATGTAAAATGTAAAAAAATGGTCCTTGGGTATTTTGTATAGGGGTATGAGTACTCAAATCAAATGGTTCATACACCCCTACACCCTTGGACCAAGTCTTAGCTCATTTGGACAAGTTTTGCTAGGTCTTTGTCCATGAGGAGTCAAAGTCAGTAAAAAATCAGCATGTAATTGGCTTAATTAAAATTGCCGAATTTTGTAAAAGTCATGAAAGTCATGACAGAGTGTGAGAAAAGTGTCCCAATAGCCTTTCCTAAGTTGGGAAAGCATTTTCCAACTTAGAAAAACCCCCTTAGCCTAACCCACAACCCACATTCATCATTCTCCTAGAAGAGCCCCCCCCCGAAGTCGTTATAGAAAACAAAGGATGACGATGAGTCCCCGAAAATGGCGCAAAAATGTTAGCACACTTTTCTGCACCCAGATCTGATTCATAACACCTATAAAAATCAACAAGAAAAGCGTGTAATTGTAGAGAATACTGCCCCAAGAGTGTCATGGACAGATCCTTCTCTGTTCGGGTTGGTTCTTGCCAACCTCATGGGGGTGTCCCTAAGTCGTTTTCCTGCTGCCTTTGTTGATGAATGCAACTATGTGAGACATTCTCCAGCTTACAAACCTGTGAGGTGTGGATCATTGCAACTATGTGAAGTCTTTCTCTCAGCTTACAAACCTGAGAGAAAGCCCCTAAGAAGGGTACATGGTTCCTTCCTGAGACAGCGCTAGGAACGTAGAGATGACCTCCTCTATTCAAAGAGTTGAGAAGAACTCCATATGATTATCCAGTGGAAAAGCGATCTATTGAGTTAGGGCGTGCCTGTGGTTGAGCACAAGGTGAACGTGTGAAATCCCAAAGTGCTGGGTGCATTGTCATGAGAACATAAATGAAGATGATGTATTAGCCTCCTCTGAGCAACAGAGTTGACGAGAAGACTCTAGATTATTCTCCTGTCGGTGGCAGTGGGAAAGCAAATCTGTAGAGTGGACGAGCATAGGTGAACATGTGAAGACCTGGTTCTTCTGTGTAATGTAGTGAATCAGAGCTATGGCATCTCTATGGATGTGCCCCTAGTGGATGAGCACTAGTGGGTGTATCATATCCTTTGCTATATATTGTTCAAGAGTTAGACCTACATGTAACCCTAATTATTATGGAAAGGGTATAAGTTGGCCCTATCTTAAAATGACCAATAATAAACAAAATAATTAATATTGTTAATATTAATTATAATAGTAATAATAATAATAATATATTTGACTTAGAGAGGTCGGCCCTGTTGAGCCAATAGACGCCTTTGTTGATTGGTCAAGTCTAATATAAGTAAGGAATGATTCTCCATTGTAGAATCATATCTTCCTTGCGTGTTTGGAAATTTCAACAAGTATATCTCTTTGGCAAAAGGTGCGCACCTCTCTTGGGCGCTAGTCTTCTAGGGCTTAAGCACCCTCTTTTGTGCTAAGTCATTCTTGGTGGTGAAAGGTCTTTCTCTTGAAAAATATAGCAAAGGGTTTCGCTGGGTTTTCTTCCCTTGTTGAGAAGGGTTTCCTAGGATATTTCTTGTGTTCTTGTGCATGATGTTTCTTCTTGTGATTTTGGTTGCTGCAACATTCTTGCTTATGGTTAAGACATGAAAAATGAAATGAACTACATGCTTAACCTAGCTTATTGAAAATTCAACAGTCTTCACCTGTAAATCTGCACAATAAGATCAGAAAAGAAACAACAAAAGATTTGTTTTGTGGCTGCAATTAAACAACCGAAGGGTTTAAATGTTTGGTTTTAAAGTTTGTGGAGGAATCCTTGCAACGTTAGCTGAGAAAATATGGAAATAAACATAGAAGATGCAATATTAAGCGGCTGTAGACACCAAAATAATATGCTAGAACTACCAAATCATGCACAAGTATATCAACAATATCGACGATCCATGAGGGCTTGATACGAGCACAACAATGGTTCTATTTTTGAAATTGCAAAGCGACTGTTTGCACTAGAGAGAAAGATTACAAAAATGGTACTGTGATGATTATTGCACCTGAGAATAGAAGCTAGAATAGTGAGAAGGATAGCAAAAGTAATGGAGTAAGCTGACGCCGAAGAAGATCCAACACTGTGCCAATGAAGAGAGCCTACTAATATAGGAAGAGGGGCGCATATCCCAGTGAGTAAACCTCCTCAAACCATGTGCCCAAGTGAGTCAAGTGAGAGAGTGAATGCCATGCGCTTCATCTGGAAGAGAGGTATCCTCATGCGTTGCTGTCATCTGGAGTAGGGCGCATGAGTTAAGATGAGCATGACATCTGTGAACTGGGGAAGAGTGGAGGTGAACCAAAGCGCTTTGAGTCATAACATAGTCCAACTGATGTATAACTAAATGAGGAGTCTATGCATATAATCATAAGTGTAGAAGAAATGATGGAAGGGAGTGGGGGGCACACTAGTTCAAAGAGGAGTTAGATCTAGTGAAGTAATTCATCAACTAGAGAGAGAGAGATGCACCTCATGTGGGAGTGTAATGAAGGAAGTGGAGTGGAGTGAGAGGACGGGAGAGTGAAGTGGTAGAGAGAGAGAGAGAGTTAAGGGAGACAAAGGGGGAGTGAAGAGAGAGAAAAAGGAGGCGCACTAGTTAACTAAAGTGAGTGTTAGTTCAACTAGTGACCAATTAAGAGAGAGAAAGAGTGAAGTGGAGAGATAAAAGGAACTAAAGTGAGTGTTAGTTCAACTAGTGACCAGGTAAGAGAGAGAAAGAGTGAAGTGGTGAGATAAAAGTTAGGCGCCCCAGTTTAACTCAACTAGGACACCTCGTAAATGCCAATCATGTGCCACCTCTCCTACAACTCATGCATGCGCCATCACAATGAAGATAGTTTGAGTTAAGACTCATGATCAAGAGAGAGAAAAGGTGGGCGCCCCTAGTGAAGTGAGAGAAGAATGGTAGGTGCCTCCATTAACTCAACCAAAACTCCTCATAATCTCCTAGTGCCACCACACCCGCTGACTCACTCATGCGCCCTATTGACTTAGTCATAACTTTAATCAACTAAAGAAACATGCCACATCACTTCCTATTTCATGTATGTGCCCTACCTTTGCCATTTGTCACTGTTAGAGGTAGCCACATGTCACTCTGAGGGTGCCGCGTGTCACCTCCATATGCTACCACATGTCATATCCGGGAACTACTAAGTGTCACTCTACCAAGCTGCCACGCGTCACATTGCATGTCATATTGCTAAAAATAGAAAGTGCTTGCATGTTGATGAAATTGGGCTCATCAGATTTGGTTTTCCATAAGGAATTCAAATATGTGTTCAGATTCGATATGCAAGCACTGCTAAAAATAGACATGTCTCGCATGTCATCTAGAAAAGGCTCACTAGGATCGTGAGCTCACAAGGACTTTGAATATGTAACCAAAACTGCCCTGTGGGCCTCTGAACTTTGTGTCCTCATAAGTAGGAGAACTACTAAAAATAACCATCTCCATCTTCTCTCATGAAAAAACTGTGTAGCCTCTATCGCTGAAACAAGGAAATCACCACTGAACCACTCTGTACCTGACCTCAAAGGGAACCAAGCTTGGCTCATAACCAAGTTGTATCTGGGAAACTATCTGAATGCCAACCATATGGAATATACTGGTTCCTAACCCTTAGGATTTCCAAGTGAGAAAATCCAGGGGTTAATACACTCCAATTCTATAGGTTCCACAACCTAGTGAAGCTGACCTCTTGCTAAGATATACAAGAAGCAAGACTCCATTGAAGCATGCCGATCAATTGAAGGTACAATTGGGTGACACAAGATCTATCTAATTGTGAAGCTGTCAAGTGTAGTACATCCAAAAAGGATTGCCATCATAGCATGGAAGGATGAGATCCACTAAGATATGCTGAGAATCATCTGTAGAATCATTTGTAAAAAATAGTGGGATAGATCTTGTGGACTTGACAATAGAGATTGCATCAAAGAAGGTGAGAAAGTACTTAGTTCACCCACGAGAACAAGTGGTCATAGGCCCGAAAATGTCACTATTAACCAGCTTCAATAATTGAGAGGCGGGCCTCACATCACAATAAAATGAAGCATGCACTAGAAAACCACCAACTCTTGGAACACAAATGATTTTTCCAAATGTGGTAGGGTCAATAATGAGATCATCACATCTGGGAAGGCCCAATAGGCAAAATACACCACCATATGTGCACCATAAGGAGAATTCATCAAGTCCAGCAATAACGTAGAAGAAGCCTCCGTAGAAGGTACATTAAACTGTAATAGAGAAAATCTATTTATAATAAGATAAGAATCATTTGTAGAAGAATGATTCTCAGAAAGAGGTAGTGGAAACAATCCTAGTAGAGTGTGTTATCGCTCAGTTTGTAGGATAGGTCTAGGTAGCTAGAAGGCAGGTTTCAAACTAGCGTAACAGGAGCTTCCCCACCCACTGTCACC
>CBVK0100710546.1:0-11478 GCA_900067695.1 Picea abies
TGGGGCACAATCTAAACCAATGCATAGATCTGAAAATTACTTTTATAACAATAGATTTGTTACAACACTAAATCTGATTTCTTGTTTCATATAGACATGCTAAAACACACAATGTTTCAGCATGGTTGTCCCAACAAATCAATTCATTAAAAAAGCTGTGAAACTACTCATAACAATGAGCAACCAAAGTCTAATTTTCAGATATGCAACATATAATGTCAGGACAGCAATAGTACACTTAAATTTTATTGTATTATGTAAATGAATATAAAGTACAATACCTCAACTCTTCCTAAGAAAGGACTCTCCAATTTCTTCCTAAACCCTAGCTAGGGCATCCACCATCAACAGTTAACCATAACCAGCAATATAAAGGCCTAGAAAGGCATCCCACCAAACTATCTAGCCACACCAAAGGATCTACAAAAAGCTAGTATAAACACCAACAAGTTCACCCTTGGATCTCCCAATTTCATCCCACAAGATATCAAGAAGAATCACCAAGTATTATTATTGGCTCCCACTTTTGATGACACTCCTTCTCATGTATTATTGGCTACTAATGAGCACTTTTCTCTTGATTTTGAAAATCACAATAGAGGGATTGGTTCTAAATTGCTTCGTTGGATGCATTACACATGTGGTGGGGTTGGTAAGCATGAAAAGGAAATTGCTACTGCTATTATGCCTGAGATAAGACAGAGAAAGATCCATTTAATAATTTTCAACTTCATTGTCTTTTGCAAGTCCCTCTGATCTCCTAACCACTTTTATTTTGCAGCAACCAGATCTTGCACCATTTCTTGATTCATCTACCAATGAGATACTAAAACTTGAATCCACTCCCTATGATTCTTCTATTGATATGTAAATACCATCTTATGTTTAGTAGGAACCACATGCTACACATTTTATTCATTCAACACCAAATTCTACACCATCCACATCTCAGCCATGCTGGCATCCTTGTCATAGAGAGAGGAGACATTCTCACTATCCATCCAAGTATTGACATTTTAATTGCCACACTCATTAGTGTGATAGTTCTTCTTCTTGTAGATCAAAGTGAAAAGACATAATGGCACAATATTGTATCAGTGTCTACTATCAAGTTTTATTTTGGTTGGATTGATGATTGGTCATGCCAACATCTGAGCACTTGTTTGAGAACTTAAAATTGTCCTTTTTCATTGATTGTACAAATGTACAACCATTGTTGTTGTCTTTGATTGGTCATCACAATAGTCTCTGCATTTGAAAACTTTGATGGCACCTTTGATTGTTGTTCCTTTTTTTCACATGTGCAAGAGAAAGACACTTTATGATGGTAAGACCGTCTTGGTGCACGTTGGAGCTCTTGTTGAGACTTTAGACCCTTTTGTTCAAAAAGCATGCAGTTATCTATCTTTGGTGAGCATTTTCGCTAGATCAGTCTTAGCCTCAACCAGACTCTTTTCCATCTACTATATCATTTATTGAGACAGTTTCTTGACAACATTATGGGAATTTAGCTCCCATACTCGATCATTTTGTAGTGGTGTTTTTTTTATGTAATCACTGCAACGAAAATGACCAAAACCAATATGTTGAGTTGTGGTCTAGTGGCAAGTTAGCAATATTTCCACAATGATGACCTGATTCAAAACCTAGTAGGAATTTGCATCAAGTTAAAGCAATTGACCAAGTCCTTCTCAAGTGTCGATCATGTTAACCTAGAAACATTGATTCTGTGCTAAGGCGGAGAAGGCGTCAATGGTATTTCCCAATGCTAATGAGATATTTGTAGATAAGACCATGTGCAAGTCTTGATTGACCTCAGCACCAAGTTTGGAGTTATACCCTGTACATTCAAAGGAGTTTACCTAACCCAAAAGAGAAAAACCTCCTAAAACCTTATCTTTTCCTCTCTTCTTAAAATACCAAACAATCATATATTTTACCCTCTTCTTAAAGTACCTGACAATATACTATAGTGATTTCAAGGGTGATTATTCTAATTTAATCTATTTATATGAGATTATTGAAATTAATTCACATTGTGACTGGAGAGATAGACATGGGTTATATGCTATATGGTATTTATTATCCACTCTTAATGAGATAGACATGGGTTATATGCTATATGGTATTTATTATCCACTCTTAATCAAATGTGAATGAACTCTTGTGGTTTTAGGATTGGTGTTGCAGAAGGATGAAATGTGAAGGAAATCCTTGGATATCAAAGCATCCAAATATTCTTAGTAAATGAATTTTAAAATGGTTTAAAAAAACAAAATAGTGAATCAAATGGTATATTAAAGGACCATAAGATACTATGTAACAACAACAGATGGAAAAGTAATTTTAGAAAGAAAAAAGGTCGGTACCTATGAGCTTGATGATGATGAAAATGACAATGACAATGATGATGATAATGACAATGATGACGATGAAGATGATGACAATGATGATGATCACAATGATGACGATGAATGTGATGATGACGAGGAGGATGACGAGAACAATGTTGATTATGGTGATGACAATGACGATGATGACAATGATGATGATGACGACAGCGATGATGATGATGATGATGACAATGATAACGATGAGGATGATGACGATGATGATGACGATGATGACGATGGTGATGATGACGATGATGATGATGACAATAATGGCAGTGATGACCATGGCAATGATGATGATGAGGAGGAGGACGATGACGATGATGTTGAGGAGGAGGACGATGATGATGACAATGATGATGATGATGATGATGATGATGATGATGATGATGATGGTGATGATGATGATGATGAAGAGGAGGACAACAATGGTGATTATGGTGATGAAAATAATGACATTGACGATGATGATGACGACGACGATGATGGCGGTGATGAAAATGCAAGAAATGATGATGTTGATGAAAATGTCAATGATGATGACGATGACGATGATAATGACAATGACAATGATGATAATGACAACGACGATGATGAAAATGGAAATGATGATGATGATGACAATGATGATGGTAATGACAATGGAACTGATGATGATGATGAAAATGACATAGATGATGACAATGACAATAATGATGATGATGATGACAACGATGATGATGATGACAATGATGACGATGATGAGGATGATGATAATGTTGATTATGG
Source organism: Picea abies (assembly GCA_900067695.1). NCBI lineage: Eukaryota > Viridiplantae > Streptophyta > Pinopsida > Pinales > Pinaceae > Picea > Picea abies. The sequence continues at coordinate 3,162 of CBVK0100710546.1, forward strand.
TGATGACAATGACGACGATGAGGATGATGATGACAATGACAATGATGATTATGGCGATGATGACAATGATGGCGGTGATGACCATGGCCTTTTCACAAGTCTCTTCACATGTGTCATAATTTCAATGAAAGTTTGGCGTAAGTTCGATGGATAGAGAATGCATCAAAATTTCGATGAAAGTTCATCGGAAGTTCGACATATAGAGAACAAAGTTGTAATTACAATGAACTTCAAGGAGCCCAGAATTGTTTTTCGACAATACCATTAATTTTATCCTTATCATCATAATATTCCATCGAATATTGACCATGTATGTACTAGTGACATTTTGTTATGATACCATATCAAAGTTGAACATACACATACATATAATACTTGCAGAGAGATAAATATTTGATATTGTTATTCAACGTATAATCATCTACACATCATATGTGATGTGTCACATGAGAGACTTTTGTTGGACAACCACCATTATGTTCAAAATTCTTATAAATTTAGTTGAATGGATGGAGAGTTAAAAATATTGTGGTTTTGCATGCCTTCAGACCTATAGAAGATGTTTCAAGAGATTAACTCCTATACAATATTTCCAACATAAAGAGAAGAATTCATTGAAGTAGATTTAGGGTCTGAGTTGAAGATTAGTTGAAGATCCTAATTGTTGTTTTCCGACAGTAAATCTCATCCATAGGGAAGAACGCATTCACCAGTATGAAATAGGACCATAAAGTGTTACTCAAGAGATCTAGAAAATGTCAACCATAGTACTGGAACAATTTTACTCAAGAGATCTAGAAAATGTCAACCATAGTACTGGAACAATTCAGGTTATTCAACGTTGATTCCTCCCAACCACAATTGTAGCATAAACCTTAGTTACTTCATTCTTCGTTAAACAATTTTAAACTTGAAACAATTTTTGAAAGCTAATGGAAAGAAATGCACTAATAACTTCTAATGCATCGATGGTGTTGATGCATGTGGCTAAGGTTGAGAAAGTAGCACTCCCTCATGCATAGACTATGCATAGATCATCATCCCATTCTAGAAGAATGACAATGCATTTTGTGCACCATGCTACTGATAGGTATACACACACACACATGATGGCATAATAACCCTTACTAAATCTACATCTCTTATTGTTCATGCTTAATTATGGTAGTATAACTGAGACTATCGTTACCGTCATCATGGAATGACTTAACTGTTTCACATTTATTATCTCCTAAATGTTTTTACACATAAGAATACCATTATATGAATAATGACCATGATATTAATATTTCTATGCCTAGATGTTGTTATTTCTAACATTTGTTTAAAGAGCATTGTTTCTTGTTGGCAGTTTCTCATAAGTGCAATTTTTACATCATGTACGCATGTTTAGCATTTTGACAGTCTCTACTTGTTGTTTAGCAATTTGAAAGGCTACGATTTGTTTTGTATATATGTATGTTCTTGTTTGCATGCTATTTAGATGACATATAGATTCATATGTTCTAACAATGTATTTCTAATTTTGTCTTAGGTTAGGTAACTAGGTAGACATATCATGAATCATTTCTCTTAATTAAGTTATTTTTATTTAGATATCCTATAGAAGGGGAACACGAAATTGAAAATATTTTACACCAAGTGAAGCCCTACATGTCATTGGTGCAATATACAAAGATCTAGTGTCATTGGTGTGGGGTATACAAATCTCTAGATGTCATTGGTGGGTACACCAAGCCTTTTGACAGAACTCTGTCAATTTTTGTCTCAAAGAAAGATTTTTAATGGAAGTTAGGGAACCCCTTAGTGGAAATTCTAAGCACATGCCTCGAGGGGATTGGAATCTTGGTGGCCACTAATGATCCGGATTATTTTCGGCACGAAATGAGATCAGAGATATAATAAAGAAATGCACAAAGATATCGCAGATATTCAATAATATAATAGAAATGTATATAAGAATACCATTATATGAATAATGACCATGATATTAATATTTCTATGCGTAGATGTTGTTATTTCTAACATTTGTTTAAAGACCATTGTTTCTTGTTGTCAGTTTCTCATAAGCGCATTTTTTACATCATGTACATATGTTTTTCATTTTGACAATCTCTACTTGTTGTTTAGCAATTTGAAAGGCTACGATTCGTTTTGTATATATGTATGTTCTTCTTGTTTTCATGCTATTTAGATGAAATATATATTTGTATGTTCTAACAATGTATTTCTAATTTTTTCTTAGGTTAGGTAACTAGGTAGACATATTATGAATCATTTCTCTTAATTAAGTTATTTTTATTTAGATATCCTATAGAAGGGGAACACGAAATTGAAAATATTTTACACCAAGAGAAGCCCTACATGTCATTGGTGTGATATACAAAGATCTAGTGTCATTGGTGTGGGGTATACAAATCTATAGATGTCATTGGTGGGGTATACCAAGCCTTTTGACAAAACTCTGTCAATTTTTGTCTCATAGAAATATTTTTAATGGAATTTGGGGAACCCCTTAGTGGAAATTCTAAGCACATGCCTCAAGGGGATTGGAATCTTGGTGGCCACTAAACCCACCACCCCCTTGCAGAATCATAAATGTTTTAGAAGTGAACATGTGAACCTTGACAAAGACAACCCCTGATGCTTGCAACATTGTTTGCAGGAGGGAAAAACTATGTTTCTTTTCCAAACATGTAAAATGAGTTTAATGAGTTTAATGAATATATTTTAATGAAATGAGTTTAATGAATATATTTTCCCACTATTATATATGGTTTTATACTTTATCAAAAAATTCACCAAGACTTCATGGTGTTTTATATTTTAGTAAAAGATTCCCCGGGATTTTACAAGATTTTATAATTTAGTGAAAGATTCGTCAAGATTGTATAATTTAGTGAAAGATTTGCCAAGATTTTATAATTTAGTGAAAAATTCACCAAGATTTTACAATATTATATAATTGACTAAAATATTCGTCAAAATATTATATATACATATTAAATTATCGATAAAATAGCTTTCAATTTTTCCTATGTATCATGGGGATTTGCCCATTTATTATACATATAAATTTAGGAGGTTCTTAAAATCACCCCTAAAAAAGACTAGCCTTGACCTTTGATTGAATTACAAGATATGAATTGGTACATAAAGTATAAAAAAAAAAGATAATGTATGTGATTATTGAGAGGATAAAAGCAAATACAATGTCTATGAATATTATGACTTATTTACAAAAGAAAATGGAAATGGAAAAATTAATAGAGAACCATAAATTAAGTATGCTTAACTCTAGTAGAGGTAATACAAGAGATAAGAGAAATTAATGTTTTTGTAAGAGTGTTGTTTGTGTCATTGTCTTATAACTTAAGATCATTGCGGGCTATGAAGAAGATAAAAATGTAGATGTCCAGGGTCTCTCAATATAATTAGGAAATGTTGAATTTACCTATAATGTTTTTGTAAAAATATTTGATAAGTCAAAGGCCAAAGGGATTATGAGATAACTTATAAAAGTGGAAGACAACTCAACAATAACAACATTGGAAGTTTCTTCATGAAAACAAGTGTTTAATGTGGTAGTGGATACAAATCAACATAAATTCTACTTCTTAAAAATGGTCTAAAAGACAAGGTAACCATTATGCCTTTGAACATAATTGAAGCCTCCAACATTCCTACAAAATCTCAAAAATAGTAGCTAAGATAGTGATCCTTGCAAATGCAATATTTACAATCTTCTTGATTAGATATCAATAATATAATGAAGCAACCGTGTGCTTTGTATCTAGTAGTACATTTGTTTGTAGTGATATGGAATTTACAAAACGAAGTTGGATATCAATATTTATTGAAAATTGAATCCCCTATCATTCCTAAAAAAAACCTCAAAACTAATGAACCTTGCAAGTGCGAGATTGGCACTCTCTTTAATGGGGTATCAAGAGGATTTTGAAGCAACTATGTGTTTTATATTTGGTAGTATCATTGTTTGTAGTGGCATGGAATATGCAAATGAGTGGTTTCTTTTCATACAAAGTAAATATGACCTAAAGTGTAACACTTGAAGGAGACATTTTTAATCCAAGTGGTATTGGGAAAAGGTGGAAGGGAAATGGTTATTTGTTAAAGAGACTTCATGCATTGTTAGTTGTTAGATATGGAGTTCAAAGTTGTTTTAAATCAAAATTGACTAAGAAAAATTGAATCATAGATGACAAGCTTATTCGCATTACATATAAACTCTAGTCATTGAATTCCTCTTGTAAAGACCAATTGTACAACTATTAAAAAGTGGGAACGTGGTAAAATGTTGACTAAAAAACTCTATTTTTGAGATTTTGTTTTTTGAATTGGTATTAAAAAATTAAAAATATAAAACTTGATTTTATAATTAGCCATTTTAAAATTGATTTATCACATTGAAATCACTTTTGAGATTTTGTTTTTTGAATTGGTATTAAAAAATTAAAAATATAAAACTTGATTTTATAATTAGCCATTTTAAAATTGATTTATCACATTGAAATCACAAACTCTAATTTCATTGGAGTGGGAACAATTTTACAAGATGTTATTAGATATGGTAGATACAGGGTATTCGTTTATTTACAAACTTTATAATAGTTTATAAAATATCGTTGGATCTATCAATAAACAACCTTGGTTCCAATAATAAAGAGAGGTGTAAAATGAAATCATTTTATCAACTTGTAAATATATGTGAGACTTTAATAAATAAATTGTTCTAGTGATCATAAATGAGAAATATTATATTATGCATGTTGAATTAAATGTAATATATCTTGAGATATATATTGTTTGATATAAAATTATTTAGATTGAACAATTTATATCCTAAGTTGTATTTTAATGAATGTAATAGTGCGAGGTGTTTGTTGATTTCTATGATAATTTGTTTTAACAGTCTAATCAATAAAAAATGAAAAAAAAAATATGTTTTTCAAATTTGTAAGTGGATGTACAATACAAGACAAATTCATATATTGATATATACACCATGCATCAAATGGACATTGTGGATGTGGTTCTTGTTTTATTTTTAAAATAATCAATTTGACTTGGGTTTGTCTAAGAATGACACTATCTATAACTTAGTGAATAGGGGGTTGTTAGTGCTAGTCCTAGATATTCCACATATATGTATTAAGATTTTTACCTGGGTCATCTACCTTTCCTTTTCGTTCATCTAAATTTTTCTTCATAGACTTCGAACAGACCTCTATTTTGAACTTGATTATTTACATAACAAGAATCACTAGATACCACTTTTCTATATTTATCTCCATTTCTTTTATAGTGTTGTTTATATTGCTATTTAGATGGCGCATACGTGAGTATTAACATTCTCTCAGATCCTTCTTATTTATTTTTTAATTTCTTCCAAAGACGATGAGGGGATTTATTATTTTATCCCTTAGTGAGTAGATAGGGTGTCAAACTCCATTCCACTTCTTAATCACATGCTTTTGGGAAATTTCGTTTGTTGGAAATGAAGAATGATGAGGATTAGGGGATGATGGAAGTAATAGCGAGATCGAGAGTCAAATGAGTGATGTAGCATGGATGTGGCCTAGATGTATTGTAGAATTCACGAAGATGGGGAGACATGAATTTGTGGTGTTAATAACAAACAAAGGAGGGCTTGTGCCCAGGGGTGGTAATGTTGTATAAGTTAATTTTGTGCTATGATTTCTTTATTGGATTTTTTTTTATTTTTAGACAACTTATAAGTTATAAAAAAATTTCCAAATGGATCTTGTTTCATCTTGAATTTATTCCAATATAACAAGGGTATCTATTTTTTCCTCCCTCTATGAACAAATAGAGGGTTGGTTTCTATTACATTTCTCAATTGCATACTTCTAGGAAATTCCTTCCTCTGAGACTAAAGAATCAAAAGGATGAGGGGATGATTGAAGTGATAGTAAGGTCAAGTTCAAACGAATGGCATGGGCATGACCTAGATATATTACATGGTTCAAAAGGAAGGGGAAAGATGTGCTAGTTGAGTCATTTACTAACAAAGGAGGTCATGTGTTGAAGGGTGGCAATGTTGCACTAGGTTAATTTTGTGATCATTTTTTCTACCTTTCATGAAGTGAACTATTATCACAAACATCTTGTTCTTAAATTTTTAAAATATGGGAATTCAATTACTCTCTTTAGTCACTTATTTTAGATTATCATTATACCTAAGATTAGAAATATCATACGTAGGTAATCTTACATTACTCAAGTAAAAGCCCTCCTAGTATATGGAATCTACTCAAATAAATATCATTCAAATTCTTTTAACTCTCCAAGTCTCAAATAAGGGCTAATCCAATCCATTTAGCTATAAGGTAAACTATGATCTTAAATCTTTACCAAAATAAAGGTGTCTTAGTTGAACTACAAGGATTAAGAAGTAATCATGAATGAACGTTTTCTAGGTAGACTTCCTTGTGTACTCCTAGTATATGGCATCTACTCAAATAAGGATCATTCCGATCTTTTTAACTCTCCTAGTCTCAAATTGGGACATTTCAATCCTTTAGATCTGAGATAAAATATGATTCTAAGAATTTCTAAAATAAAGTTGTCTTATGTAGGAAGAATTAAGGTTAAATCATGAACGAAAGGTCCCTATGTTAAGTTTGTTAAGTCCTCTTAATATATGGGCTCCACTCAAATAAGGATCATTCAAATTATTTGAGCTCTCTTACTCTCAAAGAAGGGTTATTCCAATTCTTTTAAGTCTAAGGTAAACAATGATCTCAATCTTTGAGTTGAAAGCATTAAAAATTAATCAAAATATTTAGGTTGATTTCCTCAAGTCCTCCTAGTATATGGGCTCTACTAAAATAAGGACTCTACTCAAATAAGGATCATTACAATCCTTTTAGCTCTCCTAATGCCAAACAAAGGCCACTCCAATTCTTTTTAGCTCTATAGTAATCTATGATCCAAGCTTTGTTAAAATAAAGTTTTCTTTTACATGACTTAATATTAATGATTAATCCTGAATGAGTAGTTTTTAAATTGAATTTTCTAAGATAATCATTAAAAATCTATAAAGCATTTGTTACAAATTTATAATTTTTCATGCACATTGAAGATAGTAGTTGACCTTATACATGCCCATAAATAATTGCCATGTTCTTAAACTAGAACAAGGGATTTTCCGCTTAGTTTCCTATATGGTAGAAAGCTTAGTTGATTCAGAACCTACAAGTGATACAAACCTGGGTGGCGTTCACAATGACCCAACTACATAGGAATATAGGGTTCCAAGAGTAAGTCAATAAATTTCTTATGGTTGGATAATTATAGTTGGGTTGCTAGGGTATTGAGAATCTCATGAGGCACTCACCATATTCTAGGAGTGACACCCACCTAGGGGTTTCAACAACCTTGGAATAAACATTGACTAGGCTTTTCAGGAATTCCAATTACCTCTCCAAACATTAATTTAAACAATAACTCCAATAACATCTCAGGCCATTTGAGTGAGGAACTATGTGAATAGTTCCTTTGCTTCAAAAAAGGGAAAAAGGAAAAAAAGAAAACTAGATATACTTAGTAAGGGTAAAAAATGACTTAGACTTGAAGTAGTTCTTGGTTTCATTCCATTGGTCTATCAAGGATCAAATGATTTACATGGACATGGGTCTCATTGACTTAAGAAACCACTATGTCAATGTATATTTCCTCCCTTGGGTATAGTTAGTTGTTTTATGATTTCTATAATACAATGAAATCTCATGTAATAATGAATTAAGGAGAAATCCATGTATCATTAAAAATAAATTCAAAATACAAACACTCTTCATAGACAATCATATAACTTGAGAAGTTGTGAAATTTTTGAGAGATAACAAAAGTGCATGGAAGGAAAATCATAACTAGAAACCCAAATCTAACTAGGTGTTAAAATTTGAAAGTTTAATCTCTTTATGACATTTTGCATTACTACAAACTTTATATCATGAGAAGGTATGGGTATATTTCTTGGTATAAATATCATGAGAAACAATATAGAGAAAAATATGAGTCCCAAAATTTAATATCTTCAAATATTATTTAGATCAATTGCTTTAAGAAGGGCATCTAGGCTTTAGATTATAGGGATGTACCTATAATTGAGATACTTGGAAAGTTTCATCCTTGTGGGAGTGTAATGATCCCAAGCCATTATGCAAGGATCATCATTGTTTTGGTGTCTTTTTAAAACTTTTTCCTGGTTGTGGTATTTGGTCAGACAGTTTGTTGATCTACTTGTTTAGATGTGTTTAGATGTGTGTATGCA
>CBVK0100710586.1:0-13731 GCA_900067695.1 Picea abies
AGGTCCAACATCAAAAAGGGTCCAGATCACTTGCGAGCAAGTGTCCTCAAAAAATAAGTGTCCTCAGTGTGCCAGAGCGGGATGTTACAAAATTAGACCTTACAAGTACCCATATGCACAAAAGAATGAGATTGAGCATATGGTTCAAGAAATTTTACAGGCGAGCATCATTCAATTTAGCTAAAGCGATTTTTCTTCACTAGTGGTGATTTTTTACAAAAAGGAAGATTCATGGAATATGTGTCCATATTATAGAGACCTCAACAAGATGACGATTAAATTAAGTTTCTTATTTTTGTCATTAGTGATTATTAGATGAATTACAAGCTGGAGAAATGTTTTTTACTAACTTGGATCTCCGTTCTGGATATCATCAAATCAGAATGAGGAAAGAATATATCCCCAAAGCGACCTTTCGAACACATGGATTTCATTATGAGTTTTTAGCGATGTCCTTTGGCCTTAATAATGCACCTTACACATTTCAAATATCGATGAATTATATTTTCAAACCCTTATGTTGATTTTTGTAGCTTCGTACAAGTAGTCTCACATGACCCTAGGTGTTGGGCATGTGGGAATCGTCATGGGCACCTCATCACACTTTCAGTTTAGTGAAAAAACCTTGGATTTGAGTGGGGGATTCATGGGTTTGGTGATGGGGTTTATGGGCTTGTGTTGGGGCTTCACACCCACAATGAAATCCTAATTTGATGTTGACTTGTGGAGGAGATTCTATGGTGATCCCTAAGGATTGTATATAAATGAGAGAGGCCATTGTGACATCTCATTGTATCATCATAGAAGAATGGAGTAAGCATAAGTGAGTCTGCACTTGTGCTAGGAAGCTTGGTGATTTTAGGAAAGGGAAATTATGCTAGGGTGGTTAATTTGGCATAGGGTTGAGGACTCTCTATCTTTTTTTCTTGGTAGGGAAACACACACCACACGTTTGGGAGAGAGAGGAAACCTCATAAGAAAGATATTGTATGAAGTGGAGTGAGTCGTACAAAGTGTCTATACATACACGGGTTGCTGTAGGAATAGACGTGTACATCCCTACAAGCTATTTTTGGAAGGGGTAGGTTTGTACGGACTGAGGTCAGGTGACCTCAAAAAATTGTATAGGTGGTCTGCAACATATTTTTGGGCAGATTAGTTTTCTAGAATATTATTGAGGTTTGGTTGTTCTCAGATTTGGTGACTTTGGAGGACAAAGTTGTCCTTAGATTTTGGTGATATTATATTGGATGAGAGGGTTGGTTTTTCCCTCAGGATTTTTAATAATAACAATATTGAAGAACTAAAGTTGTGTTTCATATGTGTTGATGATTCATCTCTGATATTTTGTGTTTCCGTTGCATATGTTTTCAATCAATAATTTTTAGTGTAGAATTGTTCAGTGATAACAACTAGGGTGTTACTATTGGTTCACTAGGAAAAAATTTCTTAGATTTGAAAATTAGTCACATAGAGTTTCATGTGAAAATTGACATGGTATCAGAGCTTGGGATTTGAAGAGAAGGGGATCATCTTGAGACAGATTTCTTGGTCACAACACTAGAAGAGTGTTGTAATTGTTATTGTTCTTGTTCTGGGCAAGTCAAAATGGTGAATACATTGAAGCTCGAGGATAGTTTGGAAGGGGAAACCAACTTCCGGGCTTGGAAGGTGAGGGTTCTCCTTCTATTGGAGGAGAATGAACCCAAGGAGTATGTTGAGGATGTGGTTTCTATCTTGACTGATCTAGTAGATTTGGCATTTCACAAGAAGAGGGAAGTGAAGGCCAAGAAGGTATTGCTAGATTTTGTGAAGGACCACTTGATTCTTCACATTGCTGAGAAATCAAATCACAAGGATATGTATGATGCTTTGGTGGGTCTTTACCAAAACAAGAATACTGGCAGGATGTTGCACTTGAAGAATCAAATTCCGATTGTCAATATGACCAGTTAAAACACAATTGTCAGTTATCTTATGAAGGTTACTCATATTTGAGATATAGTGCAGGATACTGAGTTAGTGAATGTAGCATTGAGAGGTCTTCCCAGGTCATGGGAACCATTTTTGGAGGGGATCTATGTGTGATATGGGTTACGAGACTTTGAAAGATTATGGACAGATTGTATCCAGGAGGAGACCTGGTTAACATCAAGGGATGATATTGATGGTGTGGTGAAGAGTAGCAGTGATGAGAACCAAGCCCTTGTAGCCCCTACTGAAAAAGGCATAAGTGGTTCTACAGACATAAGAGGTCCATAGAGAGAAGGGATTCTCTCTCGAGAGAAGCATCTCTAGACTCGATATGGAAGAAGAATATTAGTAAGATCATATGTTATGAGTGCCATGAATTTGGTCATTATGCTTCACAATGTCCACACCGGAAGGGAAGAGGAAGAAGGCAACATACATCAACAACAGAGGTTGCAGACAAGTTCCAGAGGGAGATCTTGTTGGTCTATGAAATTTCAAGTACTGTCTCTAGTAGGGAGATATGGTTGGTGGATAACATAACATCTTTCCATATGACAGGTGCTAGAGAGTTGTTTTACAATATCATAGAGACTAGCTCAGACTTATGTGTGGATATTGGTACGAGAGACAAACACTCAGTATGAGGATCTGATACTGTATCATTTCAATTGGATTCATGAGAGATATTGATGGTGTAAAATGTGTTTTGGGTGCCTAAACTTAGGAGGAGTGTCCTATCAGTATAAATTATTTATAGGAATGACTATCATGTATTGTTTCGAGATGGACATGTAATGCTTGTGCCCATACAATATAGCTTCAGACTAGCAGTGGTTCTTGGAGTTAGGGAGGGAAACCTATATAGGCTGAGGGGATAACCTATGAGTGATATGACTAGTAGGAGCAGAGAGACAGATGAGGAGGAGCTGGTGGCTCCAAGAGTGGTGAGGCAAGTGACCCTACCAGTGGTACAAACTCAAAGGGAGGCACATTTCAGAGGGAGTCATTCCTTAGAATCCAAGAGGGAGGAGAAACCTTCTAAGACTGTGTAGAGGACAATGTACATGGAGCAGGTAGCTTCAGAGGTTGTGTATAATTAGAGGGAGTACGATTTTAGAGGGAGTCATGATGCTCAGAGGGAGATTCAATCACTCAGTGGGAGCCAACCTTCAGGTCTAGATGGGAGAGATGCATCTTCCAAGACTTCCAGGTATGTGTCATGGGTTGAGATGGTCAGACAAGAGGTTTTGAGGCTTCTAAGAGCATGATGTATTCGAAGATGGGATCATGTTAGACAATAGGATTTTCTTCAGTGACTGAGGATGCAACCAATCAGGAGGAAAGGAGATCATGATTTTCTTCAGTGACAGAGAGAGCAACCAATCATACAGAGTGGAGAGCAGTTGTGGTAGCAGATCCAATATGTGAGACAAAGCTACTTCCAGGTGATGATGGAGGATGTAATGCCTCCCTTTCTAAGAGGGAGTGTTGATACTTTTGTAGCATCGGGAGGCATTCCCACTTGCGGAGTGTGGTGGGAATACATTTCTTGATAATAGGGAGTGTTGATTTTGTAGCTTCGGACATGTATTCTCACATGACCCTAGGTGTTGGACATGTGGGAATTGTCGTGGGTACCACATCACACTTTTTGTTTGGTGAAAACCTCGTATTTGAGTGGGGGATTCATGGGTTTGGTGATGGGATTTGTGGGATTGTGTTGGCACTTCACACCCACAAGGAAATCCTAATTTGATGTTGACTTATGGAGGGGCTTCTATGATGACCCCCAAGGATTGTATATAAAGGAGAGAGGTAATTGTGACATCTCATTGTATCATCATAGAAAAATAGACTTATCATAAGTGAGTCTGCACTTGTTCTAGGAAGCTTACTGATTTCAGAAAAGGGAAATTCTACTAGGGTCAAAAATATGGCCAAGGGTTGAGGACTCTCTATTTTCTGTTATTTCTAGGGAAAAAACACCGCAAGTGTGGGAGAGAGAGGAAACCTAAGAAGGAATATATTATACGAAGTGGAGCAAGCCATGCAAAGTGTCTGTACAATTTTTTGCATGTATGTGGATTGCAGTGGGAAAAATCACATATGTATGTAGGTTGCTATAGAAATAGTCATGTACATCCATACAATCTCTTTTGGGCAGGGGAAAGTATGTACATGCTGATGTCAGGTGACCTTAGTAGGTCGTACAAGTGGTCTGCAATATATTTGTGGGCAAAGGAGATTTCCAGAACATTGTTGAGGTTTGGTTGGTCTGAGTTTTAGTGACTTTGGAGGACAAGGCCGTCCTTAGATTTTGGTGATATTGTATTAGCTGGGAGGGATGATTTTTCCCTCAGGATTTATGATAATAACAAGATTGCAGAACTAAAATTGTGTTTCATATGTGTTGATGATTCATCTATGCTGTTTTGTGTTTTCGATGCATATATTTGTAATCAATAATTTTCAGTGTAGAATTGTTCAGTGATAACAACTAAGCTGTTATTGTTGGTTCACTAGGAAGCAATTTATCAGATTTGAAAATCAGTCACATAGAGTTGCATGTGAAAATTGACACCTTCCTCATAAAATTTGTGTTAGTATTTTTTGATGATATACCAATGTACAAAAAATCTTGGGAAGAGCATGTATGTGTTTACATGGTCTTAAAATTATTGGATGATAAACAACTATATGCAAAGCCTTCCAAGTGTGCCTTTGGGGTTTAGGAAGTGGAATATTTGGGTCATATTGTATCTCATGAAGGAGTTAAAGTGGACCCTAACAAAATTGAAGCTATGATGGAATGATAAATTCACAAAAACTTGATGAATATTAAAGGATTCTTAAGATTGATAGGATATTACCACAGTTTGTCAAGAAAAGGTCAAATAGAAGAATCTCTAACAACGCTATTGGAAAAAGAGGAATTTTCTTGGAATCAAGAAGCAACCAAAGATTTTGAAAAACTTAAGGAGGATATGTGTAAAACTCTTGTCTTGGCCATGTCTAGCTTCACAAAACCTTTGTTATGGAGTGTGAATCCTTAGGGCATGGAATTAGTGCATTTGTAATTCAATAATGGAGGTCCATTTCCTTTGAAAGAAACTAAATTAAAGGAAAGAACTTACTCAAACTCATTTATGAAAATGAAATGTTGGCCAAAATGCATGTAGTTAATAAATGTCACCCTTGCTTAATAGGAATACACTTCAATTTAAAAACAAATAATGATAGTTTGAAGTGCTTATTGGACCAACAATTATCTTTAAAAGAGAAAAACAAAGGTTACAAAGATGCTAGGTTATGAATTTGAAATTATCTACTAAAAAAGAAAACAAAATGTGATGGTAGATTCACTTTCAAAGAAACAAGAAGACATATAGAGTTTACTTTCTGATTTTCCATTCCATAATCTTATTGGGTGGAAGAAGTAGGGATAAAATGGAAACAAATTAGAAGGTATGTAAGATAATTCAACAACTACAAGAGGAGATGAGTGCATTAGATACATTTGTGTGGAATAATGATTCATTGTTGTATCAAGGTATTTATGTAGGAATTACCAACTCAAATAGAAGGTTCTTTTGGAATTGCACACTTCTCCTTTAGGAGGAAATTTGGGGTTCTGGAAAAATTACCACAAGATCAATAAGGCTTTTTTTTTTGGAAGTTCTTAAAACTAATGTTCAAAATTTTGTGGTTGAATGTTTGGTTTTCCAATAGAATAAGGGAGAGGCAATCAAGACCTCATGTTTTCTAAAACCATTAGCCATACCAAGTTAGAATTGGGAAGAGGTCTTAATGGATTTTATTATAGGTCTACCAAAGTCCAAATGAAAAAAATGTCATCATGGTAGTGATAGATTGACTCACAAAGTATGCCCATTTTTCTCTAATTCTCATCCTTCTAGAACAAGTACAATAACTGCAACATTCATGGAAAGAATTCAGAAGATACATGGAATCCCCAATACTATTGAAAGTGATAGAGACCCAATTTTTACTAGTAATTTTTGGACTGAATTTTTCTTGTTTGGGTATTCAATTCACTCACACCTACACTTACCATTCTTAATTCAATGAGAAAACCGATATTGTGAATAAATGTCTATAAGGGTATCTCTGTTTCTTTGCATATGATAAATACACATAATGAGTCAAGTGGTTTCCCTTGGCATAATGGTGGTACAACATATCCTTCCATACTTTACCAAAATTTTCCTCATTTATGGAACTTTATGGATATCATACTCCATCCATTAAGTCACCCTTGAGAGGAAAAATGAAGGTTCAGGTAGTGGAGGAACACATGGAGCAACAAGAAGAGGTTCTCCAATTATTGAAGGACAACTTGGCTATATCACACAACTGGATGAAAAAAAAAAGTATATTGACATCATAATGAAATGGAATTTGAAGTAGGGGATTGGGTATTTTTGAATCTACAACCATACTAATAGGTCCCTCAAGTATCAAAACAAGGAAAATAAATTAGCACCCAAGTAATATGGTCCCTATAAGGTGTTTCCATGGAATGAAAATATGGCTTAAAATTAGATTTGGCTCTATATTCACATGTACATCCATTCTTCCATGTTTCTTGCTTAAAGAAGATCATCAAAAAGAAGATTTGAGTTTAGACTACTTTACCAGAGATATATGAAGAAGTGAAAATAACACTAGAATGAGAAACAATCCTTGAAACTTGGATCATGCAACTGTGAAATCGAGCAATTAATAAATACCTCATAAAGTGGAAGAACCTAGCAATAGAAGAGGTGTTGTGGGATGATGAGTTCTTCATGCAAAAATATCCACAACTAATCAAGTGTTGAGGGGAGATTTTGTTTGAATGGGAGGGGAATGTTAAGACCTATATATTGAGTTACTACATTTCTATTGTTATATTAATGTTTTTCTTGTTATCAAATAATTTGTACTTATGCAAATCCCAACAAAAGACCCAAAATTTTGCGTAACTACGGAAGATCCTATGACTCTCACCTTAGTAAGAAATTCCCTCGTTTTAATGATGGAAGAGGTCCACCAAAAGGGATTATTTTCTGGTGACCTCAAGGGATCAAAGTATCAATTATAGTAGACAAGCCTACTACCCCCTCTCTTGATCACTGAAAGGTTAGTCTAGGTTGAGGCAGTAGAAGAGGTATCCAGTTGTTTGAGTACCTACCCAAAACAAGAACAATTTACAACATATATGTGATTATTCCAAGTCCAAACATGCAATAAATACCCCTTTAAGACACTATACAAGATACGTTTCAATGTGTTATTAGAGAAATTAATCAATGTGGACATAGACCAATCTCCCTAGCTTGGGAACCCAAAGATAGAAAAAAATAACACAAAGCATATTACTTTTCTGAGATTCATACAATCGAAATACTAATAAGTAAGGACTCATACCTTTTTATCAACGATTGTCCTCGCTAATTGTAGCTCCTAGCTTGATCCAAAGGTTTTTGAATGGAAACCTGCATAAGAGAACAAGCTAACCTCTGAAAGAAACAATAATACTCTGACAAATCTATACAAATGACCCAAGAGAAATGTAATAAAGATAATTTGAAACAAACAATATTTGTAGGAAAATAAACATGTTACTGTATTAATAATAATGGAAGAGTTACAACTAGTGCCTCAGTGTCATGAGGCTCTTTCCAATGACTCATTACTCCAATACCCACATTGCTTCCATGATTTATATCACCATCAACTAAATACTTTGACACAAGAATCTCTTAAGGCCAAAGAACAATCTTCTAGTCACAAATAAGAAGCTAAAGCTATCAACGACTCTTCACCACTAGTTATTTTTCAATAGCTATTAATCTTTTCTCATGAGAGAAGTTTCCTTTTATAGAATGAAGAGGAGGTTAGGATAAGAGTTTAGGATCTCCCCAAATCAGGAGTATGGGTGAGATCCAAAATGACCGTAGGACACCTCATATCCAAAGCTTCTCTTCTAGGAACTTCGTGAATTTATTTTTTTTCCTCCCTTTCAAACAATGTCGCACCCTGTGAAATAGAAACATGAGACATTGCCACATGCTATTGTGGTGAAACATGTGACACTTAAGAGTGTCACATGCTTTAGTGGTGCAACATGTTCTACTTTCACAAAAAGTGGTTTTAAATACATTCTGACTTCTTTTTGGGAAAAGTCCCTTCTTCAGTGATCATGGATTTAAGATTTGGATGATGGAAAGTAGGTGAACATTATCAGCCATGACAAAATAATTTGTAAAACAAGGGATTTTATAAATTTTCAGTAGTAAACAATGATATGAAAACAATAAATCATTTATAACAACACCAACAATTAGTGCTCAAAATTGTAACAATTGACCATGGAAACTTTAGCATGCATCCAATATAATACTATCTAATTGTTTAAGGCAATTTATGAATAAGTTAGGCCACCTTTACAAGGGTGTGTGCAAAAAATAAGAGTGTTTTTATATGATGTAGAAAACCTTTATAACAAGATAAATAAGATTAGTGAGGTTTCCAATGTTAGTGTTAGTAAAGTTAGTAGAGAGCTTGCCAATGTTAGTGTTAGTAAATTTAGTAGAGAGCTTGAGAGAGTTGAGAGGGCGAGTTTTGTATAAATTTAATGACAAAATATGCTTACTAATATTCTGTCATACACTTAACAACCTAGAGACAACTGTCTTCTACTAACTCTGAAATGTCTAAACCCACATTCAAAAATTACCATGAGCAGAAATACACATTGATAAGCAATTTTGCAGCGGAATAAACACAATGAACAACAATCATTCAACTCAAAAAATACTCAGAAAATTTAGGCAATGCCAATGAAAACCCCAATGTGGGGAAACCCAAAGAGAGAGAGATATTTCATTAGCTTCAAGAAAGATATATCAGTAGCAACAATACAATTTCTAGCCAAGAGAAATTCACTTACAACACACAAAACTGCCCCCACAATATTCTACCTTGGAAAACGTGTCAAATCTGTACTACTGTATGATATGCCTAGAAATTAACACCTTGAGAAATGTGCCCTCAATATGATGTACAGACTGCTCTATATGACCCTGTTGCAACAATAAAAACCCTCCAAAATATCCTAAAAAACCGTTCCAAACTTGCGTCAATTTTCATGCCCTCTTTCCCTTGCTGTACACACTGTACGAACTGTAAATATCCATACAACACGACCTCCAACAACAAAAATAACAATCAGAACTCACACAAAAATATTCCCTTGGTATTTGTTCTCAATCTCTCTTGGGAAATTCACCCTCCTTGCTACCCTCTTTCCTCTCTCAAGCTCTCTCTCAAAATCTCTCTCAAACTCTTTCTCAATGTGTCTTGCACACTACCCAATGAATTCTATTATAACCTGAAAGTGACCCTTCACCTTATCCAAATCTAGATCTAATGGCCAAGATCTAATCTTGCCTTTACAAGATCAAGGGACATGATTCATTCCGTCCAAAATAAATCACTTAAAATATTAAAGTACATTTTCACGTTATAACATAAGTGCTCTTTATGAGATAAAGTCACTTTAATATTAGAAGGTACATTTTAATAAAAGAACCACTTTATCACAACTTTCTAAAAACCTATTACAAAGTCAAGTGTCTAGTAGTATAGGTACAAGGTTACTTCTGCATACAAGACACACATGCATAGTACCTCCCAAGTTAAAAAGATAACACTCCCTCTTAGCGAGGGATGTACTCGCTACCATATCCATAATCCTGTCCCATCACACTGTACTCAATAGGAGCTCCCTATGAACCTGGAGCTATCCTCAACACCTGCACAAAACTCTAACCATAAGACATCCTCCAAATAACTACTCTGAACCCTGAGCACCTAGGAGAATCCACTCCACCCTGAGCATCGGTTCGATCACACCAACCGAGCCTCCTGTTGATGCTCAGAAGAGACTCCATCTCTTCTCTCAGAATGCAAGAATGAATCCTTGGGCCCACTGCAGTCTCAAGATCCCCCTGCTCCTCATCTGATGCTAAATCATATCCTGAAGGTTTTCCTCACAACATGTACAACCTATCCACCCAATCACCAATCAGAGGTTGTTCCACTAGGCGTTGATGCTTGAAAGCGCAATGATGGATACTATGCTCACAAATGATTGCCAAGATTTATTATTTAACTATATTAATAATATACTAGTAGGTGGGACCCCCTTGTTTAACTTATGGCACTATGATGGAGAAGCGACACTTATATTTTGTTTGCCTATGTATTGGTTGCGACACATATTTCTACAACTCTTTTGCTTCAAATCATGGTTAAATTTTTTATGGTAATATGTGATGGTTGGGTGATTAAAACAAGGAACAATATGGCCTTGATTATCTCTCATGAAATATGATTATGTTGCCTTTTGGATGAAAGAATTGCACTCCATTTTTAATGTTGATATTGTATATTGTCCATAGCAAAGATTGGGTGATCTCGACCCTTGCTACTATTGTATGCGCATTGATTGAGTTGCAATTTGGTTGTGTTCCTAGCAAGTTTTCATATGAAAAAAAATTGATAGAGGAAAGGGGTGGTGCACTTTGGACTATCATGCACTTTGCAAATTGTTATTTGTTAAGTTTGGATATTTGGTTGTATTAATGGTTTTGAATGTTAGTGGATGGTGAGTTGGCTAGTGGGCTTGGCTCGTACTAAGGTATGAATGAATATATGAAGGAAGAAGTGACGTGCAATAAATGCACGTCACTCAAAATCCCCTCGAGCCCGTTGTTGTTCCTGAGTTTGTGCTTAAGGCTCAAAGTACAATGTCAGGCATCAGGAAACGAGGAAAGTTTTAATGTTTTCTTTTTCTATCTCAATTATGTGAGAAAAATTCCTTAAATTGAATTAATATTATGACAACTCAGAGGTTGTTTTTCGTGTCTGAGTTAAATTTGAAAATATTGGATGTAATGAAAGAAAAACATAAAGCTGTTAGACAAAGCAAGGCATCTAATACAAAATAATCTTACTTTGTTATAGAAGA
This sequence comes from Picea abies, assembly GCA_900067695.1. Taxonomy (NCBI): domain Eukaryota; kingdom Viridiplantae; phylum Streptophyta; class Pinopsida; order Pinales; family Pinaceae; genus Picea; species Picea abies. Next base: position 11,012 of record CBVK0100710586.1, read on the forward strand.
ATAGAATGGATAATGTAACCTTAAATGAAACATAAAATCTAGCAATCTAATTAACTGACAGGTCTTGTACCTACTAACAGTAAATACAAGGGAAAAGATGTTTGTTATTAGATAACTAAATGAAATATAACCACAGTAGGTGTTGTACTAAATTGCGATCAAGCATTCATCAAGGAGATATATAAAAAGATGCTAGAATGTGGAAAGACAGAAGAACACATAACTCAAATGGATGAAATGTGGAATCTCTAGTCTACACTTGTATTAATCCTCAATGAGGAGAGTTTTATCGATTACAACTGGCAAGAAGAAACCCTTGTTTATTCTTTGGAATATGGATTTATACAAAAGTTCTCAACCTCAAATGGTTGGGATTTCCCTATCTTTTAGAATAATTAAAATTTCAAAATATAGAAGCTGGAACGCTTCACTTGCATTCTTCTTGATCTTCTTGTAATGCTAGTGTAGGCATTTTACTTTTTTGTCTTCTAGCTTCGAAATAGATAATGTACACAGATTGTATCATTGGTTTCCAGAGGTACTACCTTTTCCCTGCTCAATACATTTGATGCATCTGCCCATAAATTGAGCTACCAACCTGGAATATTCTGTTAAGTTATTGGCCTAAAAAATGTATAATTGTTTTTCCAGCTGAGGCAATCTCTCTTATATTCGCCTATCCTCTAAAATAATGTGCTGCAGTTGTAGATTAGGCTTCACTAGCCATCTATCTATTTGAGCAATATCGACCTGTTTTATTTATGATATTTCAACTTGGGCTTCTTCCATATTTGTCTTAATGTCAAGATGATGGTTAGCTATATCAATCTGACCCAGTATTCTAGAACTATCCTCTTTATCAAGGCCTAATAATTCTTTGTTAAGTGAACAAAAAAATTCTTCACAAGATTCTTTCACTTCCTTATCCATTTTCCTACCTTCAACTATGTTTGAATCCCAAGTCTTTAGTATAATATCACCTCTGGTTTTCTTTGAAATGGACAATCCATAATCCATATCTCTTCCTTCTTTTGCTGATGATATAGCCGCTTCTTGGAAGGTAGTCCGGACAATGATAGCCTCTCTCTTTCTTAAAACAATATTACTTAATGCTTCATCCATCACCTGAGAATGATTTTGGGCGATTTTTAATTTAGAGAGCAGGCTTTGTTGAGCTATTTCTAGTTTCTTTAGCACTTCAAATGCTTGAGCTTGAAACAATGCTATATCCACAACCATTTTCTCATTGGAATTGACCTTGTCTTGTAATTGTTTTATCAACTCATATTGCTTGATAGTCCATCTTTTGCTCACTTGCATGTTCTTGTGCATTTCATCAAGACTAAACTTGAGTAGTTGGATTTCTTGCTTATCACTAACTCTAGCTTGTTCAATCCCTTTATTGACTTCATCTCTGAAATTCTTTTATGTAGTCCTTATTTGATTTTGCAACTGACTTATCACATGATTCTTTTGCTTTAGTTTTTTTTTTAGATTATCAATTGAGAATAGGTTAGCTGTTGCAAAATATCCCAAAGAGCCTGCTACCTCTGTAGCAAAGTCTTCTTCTTCCAAATTTTGTCCATCTAATAATACTCTGTGATTTTTTTATCGTTGCACCCTCTTTCTGGTGCATTTCATTCTTCAACACTAATTTCCTTTTCTTATTGAAAAAGAAATCGGAGGGAGGTATCTCTTCAATATGGATAGGTGTGAGATCTCCTATGAGTATTACCTCTACATCGAGGTTTTCTCTAGTGAATTGCAATGGCGTGAAAACCTGAATGGGGCTGCCGATTTCTGTAGTTAATTGTTTTCCGGTTCCATCTGTAGTTGATTTATCTGATGAATAGAGTGACCTATCTTCTCCTTGCTTTATCAATGTCTCTGATTGATCTTTAGCCTGGTCATCAGATACCTCTGTCGTCGGGATATCTTTTTTCTGAGTCGAGATCTCATATTTCTCTGAGTTTTCTGGGGCTTCTTATTTGCTAGAGATTCCGTCTTCTGGATTCTGGGTCTCTATTTGTTGTGTAGCAGGGGACATTGGGTTTTCCCCTTGTAACACTTTCAAAAGACTACTTCTTTGGTGCTTTTGGAAGTTGTAAAAATCAATCATTTTATCAAGTAATAGAGCTTGAACTCGACTCAGAACTTCTTGGTAAGATATCACCCCTCGGAAAATTTCATCCTAAGGGGATTCTTCATGTTCATACTTTTTGATATTGCAACTGGCCATATGGTTACCCATGACCTTCTGTGGGTCATTCTTCTTAAATTCAATGTTAACCATTTTTATTTCTTCTAAGGCCGCAACCTCCACTTTAGAGTGGCCGAAATCCAATAAGGAAAATGCACCAATATGTAATGGAAAATATGGCCATACCTTTTTCTGTACTGCTTTGAGGTCTTTGCTAATTCCCCCGAGTACAGTTTGTCATGTGACCTCGCGACACACTAGTTGATTTGGTAAAAATTGCGGTAAAGCATATGGGGGAACTTAGCAACCAAAAACTTTGATATAAGAGAAGTGTTCCTCGATGTACCAGTATTCCACTTTATCCAGGTTAGTCACCACTATGTATGAGATTCTAGGAGGTGAGTGACCAAAAATATCAATGTGCATCGAAACCGCTACCCAATTACAAATTTTATAAAAGAAATCCTTCGCCTTGTCTTCCTAGATTTTTGAATGATAAATATGAATTGGTTTTGCACTA